>JAAIUW010000090.1:0-85285 GCA_014851425.1 Senna tora | reverse complement strand
ACACTCTCCGGCGAAAACTGATTAACATGAACATCATGTTTTCGAAACACCTAATGGCGAAAACTGATGAATGTCAAGTTTCCAAAACACTCACCGGCGAAAACTGAAGAATATCATGTTTTCGAAACACTCATCGGCGAAAACTGATTAGCAAGAAAATCAAGTTTTCAAAACACTCACTGGCGAAAACTGATGAATATCTAGTTTGGGAAACACACACCGGTGAAAAACTGATGAATATCATGTTTTCGAAACACTCATCGGTGAAAACTGATTAACAAGAAAATCATGTTTTCGAAACACTCATTGGCGAAAACTAATGAATATCAAGTTTTCGAAACACTCACCGGCGAACTGATGAATATCAACTTTTCAAAACACTCATCGGTGTAAACTGATTAATATCTAGTTTTGGAAACACTCACTGGCGAAAACTGATGAAGATCCAGTTTTCAAAACACTAACCGCCGAATACTGATTAACAAGAAAATCAAGTTTTCGAAACACTCATTGGCGAAAACTGATGAATATCAAGTTTCCGAAGCACTCACTGGCGAAAACTGAATAACAAGAAAATAAAGTTTTCAAAAGACTCATTGGCGAAAACTGATGAATATCAAGTTTTCGAAACACTCATTGGCGAACACTGATTAACAAGAAAATCAAGTTTTCGAAACACTCATTGGCGAAAACTGATGAATATCAAGTTTTCGAAACACTCACCGGCGAAAACTGATTAACAAGAAAATCAAGTTTTAGAAACACTCGTTGGCGAAAACTGATGAATATCGAGTTTTCGAAACACTCATTGGCGAAAACTGATTAACAAGAAAATCAAGTTTTTGAAACACTCATTGGAAAAAACTGATGAATATCAATTTTTCGAAACACTGATTGGCGAAAAATTGATGAATATCAAGTTTCCGAAACACTCACCGGCGAAAATCGATGAATATCAAGTTTTCGAAACACTCATCGGAGAAAGCTGATTAACAAGAAAATGAAGTTTTCAAAACACTCAACGGCGAAAACTGATGAATATCAAATTTTCGAAATACTCATCAGCGGAAACTGATGAATATCAAGTTTTCAAAACAGTCATTGGCGAAAACATATGAATATCAAGTTTCCGAAACACTCACCAGCGAAAACTGATGAATATCAAGTTTTCGAAACACTCAACGGAGAAAACTGATTAACAAGAAAATCAAGTTTTCAAAACACTCATCGGCGAAAACTGAAGAACATCAATTTTTCGAAATACTCATCGGCGAAAACGGATGAATATCAAGTTTTCGAAACACTCATTGGTGAAAACTGATGAATATCTAATTTTTTAAAGACACACCGGCGAAAACACTCATTTGCGAAAACTGATGAAAATCAAGTTTTCGGCACACTCATCGGCGAAAACTGATTAACAAGAAAATCAAGTTTTCGAAACACTAATCGGCGAAACCTGATTAACAAGAAAATCAAGTTTTCGAAACACTCATTGGCAAAAACTGATGAGTATCATGTTTTCGAAACACTCACCGGCGAAAACTGATGAACAAGAAAATCAAGTTTTCGAAACAATCATTGGCGAAAACTGATTAATATCAAATTTTTGAAACAGAAATCGGCAAAAACTGATGAATAACAAGTCTTTGAAACCCTCATCGCCAAAAACTGATTAACAAGAAAATCAAGTTTTCGAAACACTCATTGGGGAAAACTGATGAATATCAAGTTTTCGAAACACTCATCGGCGAAAACTGATGAAAAAGAAAATCAAGTTTTCGAAACACTCATTGGCAAAAACTGATCAATATCAAGTTTTTGAAACACTCACCGGCGAAAACTGATTAAAAAGAAAATAAAGATTTCGAAGCACTCATTGGAGAAAACTGATGAATATCAAGTTTCCGAAATAGTCAACAGTGAAAACTGATGAATATCAAGTTTTCGAAACACTCATCGGCAAAAACTGATTAACAAGAAAATCAAGTTTTCAAAACACTCATTGGCGAAAACTGATGAATATCATCTTTTTGAAACATTCATCAGCGAAAACTGATTAACAAGAAAATCAAGTTTTCGAAACACTCATTGGCGAAAACTGAAGAATATTAAGTTTTCGAAACACTAATCAGCAAAAACTAATGAATATCAAGTTTTTGAAACACTCACCGGCGAAAACTAATTAACAAGAAAATCAAGTTTTTGAAACACTCATTGGCGAAAACTGATGAATATCAAGTTTTCGAAACACTCACCGGCGAAAACTGATTAACAAGATAATCATGTTTTCGAAACACTCTTTGGCGAGAAATGATGAATATCAAGTTTTCGAAACACTCATTTGCGAAAATTGATGAATATCAAGTTTTCGAAACACTCATCGGCGAAAACTGATTAACAAGAAAATCAAGTTTTCGAAACACTCATTGGCGAAAACTGATGAATATTAATTTTCGAAACACTCACCGGCGAAAACTGATTAACAAGAAAATCAAGTTTTAGAATCAATCAATGGCGAAAACTGATGAATATCAAGTTTCCGAAACACTCACTGGCGGAAACTGATTAACAAGAAAATCAAGTTTTTGAAACACTCATTGGAAAAAACTGATGAATATCAATTTTTCGAAACACTGATTGGCGAAAAACTGATGAATATCAAGTTTCCGAAACACTCACCGGCGAAAATCGATGAATATCAAGTTTTCGAAACACTCATCGGAGAAAGCTGATTAACAAGAAAATCTAGTTTTTGAAACACTCATTGGCAAAAACTGATGAATATCAAGTTTCCGAAACACTCACCAGCGAAAACTGATGAATATCAAGTTTTCGAAACACTCAACGGAGAAAACTGATTAACAACAAAATCAAGTTTTCAAAACACTCATCGGCGAAAACGGATGAATATCAAGTTTTCGAAACACTCATTGGTGAAAACTGATGAATATCTAATTTTTTAAACACACACCGGCGAAAACACTCATTTGCGAAAACTGATGAAAATCAAGTTTTCGGCACACTCATCGGCGAAAACTGATCAACAAGAAAATCAAGTTTTCGAAACACTAATCGGCGAA
This sequence comes from Senna tora, assembly GCA_014851425.1. NCBI lineage: Eukaryota > Viridiplantae > Streptophyta > Magnoliopsida > Fabales > Fabaceae > Senna > Senna tora. The sequence goes on along the minus strand of JAAIUW010000090.1, from coordinate 82,202 downwards.
ACCTGATTAACAAGAAAATCAAGTTTTCGAAACACTCATTGGCAAAAACTGATGAGTATCATGTTTTCGAAACACTCACCGGCGAAAACGGATTAACATGAAAATCATGTTTTCGAAACACTCATCGACGAAAACTGATGAATATCAAGTTTCCGAAACAGTCACCGGCGAAAACTAATGAATATCAAGTTTTCGAAACACTCATCGGCGAAAACTGATTAACAAGAAAATCAAGTTTTCGAAACACTCATCGGTGAAAACTGATTAACATCAAGTTTTTGAAACAGTCATCGGCGAAAACTGATTAACAAGAAAATCAAGTCTTCGAAACACTCATTGGCGAAAATTGATGAATATAAAGTTTTTGAAACACTCACCGGTGAAAACTGATTAAAAAGAAAATAAAGGTTTCGAAACACTCATTGGAGAAAACTGATGAATATCAAGTTTCCGAAATAGTCAACAGTGAAAACTGATGAATATCAAGTTTTCGAAACACTCATCGGCGAAAAGTGATTAACAAGAAAATCAAGTTTTCGAAACACTCATTGGGGAAAACTGATCAATATCATGTTTTCGAAACACTCATCGGCAAAAACTGATTAAAAAGAAAACCAAGTTTTCGAAACACTCATTGGCAAAAAATCATGAATATCAAGTTTCTGAAACACTCATTGGGGAAAACTGATGAATATCAAATTTTTGAAACACTCACCGGCAAAAACTGATTAAAAAGAAAATAAAGTTTTCGAAACACTCATTAGCGAAAACTAATCAATTTCAAGTTTTCGAAATACTCACCGGCGAAAACTTATTAACAAGATAATCATGTTTTCGAAACACTCTTTGGCGAGAAATGATGAATATCAAGTTTTCGAAACACTCATTGGAGAAAAATGTTTAACCAGAAAATCAAGTTTTGAAAACACTCATCTGCGAAACCTGATTAATAAGAAAATGAAGTTTTCGAAACACTCATTGGCGAAAACTGATGAATATCATGTTTTCGAAATACTCAGCGGCGAAAACGGATTAACAAGAAAATCAAGTTTTCGAAACACTCATTGGCGAAAACTGATGAATATCAAGATTCTGAAAGACTCACCGGCGAAAACTGATGAATATGAAGTTTTCGAAAGAATCATCGGCGAAAACTAATTAACAAGAAAATCAAGTTTTTAAAGCACTCATCGGCGAAAACTGATGAATATCAAGTTTTCGAAACACTCATCGGCGAAAACTGATTAACAAGAAAATCAAGTTTTCGATACACTCATTGGCGAAAAACTGATGAATATCAAGTTTTCGAAACACTCACCGGCGAAGACTGATTAAAAAGAGAATAAAGTTTTCGAAGCACTCATTGGAGAAAACTGATGAATATCAAGTTTCCGAAACACTCACCAACAAAAACTGTTGAATATGAAGTTTTCGAAATACTCATCGGAGAAAACTTATTAACAGGAAAATCAAGTTTTCAAAACACTCAACGGCGAAAACTGATGAATATCAAGTTTTCGAAATACTCATCGACGAAAACTGATGAATATCAAGTCTTCGAAACACTCATTGGTGAAAACTGATGAATATCTAGTTTTTGAAACACTCACCGGCGAAAACTGAAGAATATCAAGTTTTCGAAACACTTATCGGCGAAAAGTGATTAACAAGAAAATCATGTTTTTGAAACTCTCATTGGTGAAAACTGATGAATCTTTAGTTTTGGAAACACTCTCCGGCAGAAACTGATGAATATCAAGCTTTGGAAACACTCACCGGCAAAAACTGATGAATATCAAGCTTTCGGAACACTCATTTGCGAAAATTGATTAAGAAGAAAATCAAGTTTTCGAAACACTCATCGGCGAAAACTGTATATCAATAAAATCATGTTTTTGAAACACTCATTGGCGAAAACTGATGAATATTATGTTTCCGAAACACTAATCAGCGAAAACTGTTGAATATCAAGTTTTCTAAACACTAATCGGCGAAAACTGATGAAGATCAAGTTTTCGAAACACTCATCGCAGAAAACTGATAAGAAAGAAAATCAAGTTTTCGAAACACTCATTGGCGAAAACTGATGAATATCAAGTTTTCGAAACACTCACCGGCGAAAACTAATTAACAAGAAAATCAAGTTTTCGAAACACTCATTGGTGAAAACTGATGAATATCAAGTTTTCGAAACACTCACCGGCGAAAACTGATGAATATCAAGTTTTCGAAACACTCATTTGTGAAAACTTATGAATATCAAGTTTTCGAAACACTCATTTGCGAAAATTGATGAATATCATGTTTTCGAAACACTCATCGGGGAAAAATGATTAACAAGAAAATGAAGTTTTCAAAACACTCATCGGCGAAAACTGATGAATATCAAGTTTTCGAAACACTCATCGGCAAAAACTGATTAACAAGAAAATCAAGTTTTTGAAACACTCATCGGCGAAAATTGATGAATATCAAGTTTTCGAAACACTCATCGGCGAAAACTGATTAACAAGAAAATCAAGTTTTCGAAGCACTCATTAGCGAAAACTGATGAATATCAAGTTTCAGAAATACTCACCAGCGAAAACTGATGAATATCAAGTTTTCGAAACACTCATCGGGGAAAACTGATGAACAAGAAAATCAAGTTTTCAAAACATTCATCGGCGAAAACTGCTGAATATCAAGTTTTCGAAATACTCATCGGCGAAAAGTGATGAATATCAAGTTTTCGAAACACTCATTGGTGAAAACTGATGCATATCTAGTTTTTGAAACACTCACCGGCGAAAACTAAAGAATATCAAGTTTTCGAAACACTCATCGGCGAAAACTGATTAACAAGAAAATCAAGTTTTCGAGATACTCAATGGCGAAAACTAATGAATATCAAGCTTTCGAAACACTCACGGGCGAAAACCGATGAATATCAAGTTTTCAAAACACTCACTTACAAAAACTGATGAATATCCAGTTTTCGAAACACTCATCGCCGAAAATTGATTAACAAGAAAATCAAGTTTTCGAAACACTCATTGGTGAAAACTGATGAATATGTAGTTTTGGAAACACTCACCGACGAAAACTGATGAATATCAAGTTATCGAAACACTCATCGGCGAAAACTGATTAACAAGAAAATGACGTATTCGAAACACTCACCGGCGAAAACTGATTAACAAGAAAATCAAGTTTTTGAAACACTCAATGGCGAAAACTAATGAATATCAAATTTTCGAAACACTCACCGGTAAAAACTGATGAATATCAAGTTTTCGAAACACTCATCGGCAAAAATTGAGTAACAAGAAAATGAAGATTTCATGACACTCATCAGTGAAAACTGATGAATATCATGTTTTTGAAACACGCATCAGCGAAAACTAATTAATAAGAAAGTCATGTTTTCGAAACACTCACCGCTGAAAACTGATAATTATGAAGTTTTTGAAACACTCATCGGCGAAAAATAATTAACAAGAAATTCAAGTTTTGGAAACCCTCATTGGCGAAAACTGAAGAATATCAAGATTTCGAAACACTCATCGGCAAAAACTGAAGAATATCAACTTTTCGAAACACTCATCGGCGAAAACTGATGATCAAGAAAATCATGTTTTTGAAACACTCATTGGTGAAAACTAATGAATATCACGTTTTCGAAACACTCATTGGCGGAAAGTGATGAATATCAAGTTTTCGAAACACTCATCGGCGAAAAATGATTAACAAGAAAATCAAGTTTTCCAAACACTCATTGGTGAAAACTGAAGAATATCAAGTTTCCGAAACACTCAACAACGAAAACTGATGAATATCAAGTTTTCGAAACACTCATCGGAGAAAACTGATTAACAAGAAAATCATGTTTTCAAAACACTCATTGGCGAAAACTGATGAATATCAAGTTCTCGAAATACTCATCAGCGAAAACGGATGAATATCAAGTTTTTGAAACACTCATTGGTGAAAACTGATGAATATCTACTTTTTAAAACACTCACCGGCGAAAACTGATGAATATCAAGTTTTCGAAACACTCATCGCTGAAAACTGATTAGAAAGGAAATCAAGTTTTCAAGACACTCAATTGCGAAAACTGATGAATATCAAGTTTTCTAAACACTCACCGGCGAAAACTGATGAATATCAAGCTTTCGAAACACTCATGGGCGAAAACTGATGAATATCAAGTTTTCGAAACACTCATCGGCGCAAACTGATTAACAAGAAAATGATATTTTCAAAACACTCACCGGCGAAACACTCATTGGTGAAAACTGATGAATATCTAGTTTTTGAAACACTCACCGGCGAAAACTGATGAATATCAAGTTTTGGAAACACTCATCGCTGAAAATTGATTAGAAAGGAAATCAAGTTTTCAAGACACTCAATTGCGAAAACTAATGAATATCAAGTTTTCTAAACACTCACCGGCGAAAACTGATGAATATCAAGCTTTCGAAACACTCATGGGCGAAAACTGATGAATATCAAGTTTTCGAAACACTCATCGGCGAAAACTGATTAACATGAAAATGAAGTTTTCGAAAACTGATGAATATCAAGTTTTCGAAACACTCATCGGCGAAAACTGATTAACAAGAAAATGATGTTTTCAAAACACTCATCTGCGAAAACTGATTAACAAGAAAATCAAGTTTTCGAAACACTCATTTGCAAAAACTAATTAATATCAAGTTTTAGAAACTCTCATCGGCGAAAATTGTATAACAATAAAATCATGTTTTCGAAACACTCATTGGTGAAAACTGATGAATATCAAGTTTTCGAAACACTAATCGACGAAAACTAATTAACAAGAAAATCCAGTTTTCAAAGCATCGATCGGCGAAAACTGATGAATATCAAGTTTTGGAAACACTCACCGGCGAAAAATGATTAACAAGAAAATCAAGTTTTCGAAACACTCATTGGCGAAAGCTGATGAATATCAAGTTTTTCAAATGCTTACCAGCGAAAAATGATTCACAGAAAAATTAAGGTTTCGAAATACTCATTGGCGAAAACTGACGAATATCAAGTTTTTAAAACACTCACCGGCGAAAACTGCTGAATATCAAGTTTTCGAAACACTCATCGGTGAAAACAGATTAACAAGAAAATCAAGTTTTCAAAACACTCATCGGCGAAAACTGATGAATATCAAGTTTTCGAAATATTCATCGGCGAAAACTGGTGAATATCAAGTTTTCGAAACACTCATTAGTGAAAACTGATGAATATCTAGTTTCTGAAACACTCACCGACGAAAACTGAAGAATATCAAGTTTTTGAAACACTCATCGGCGAAAAATGATTAACAAGAAAATCAAGTTTTCGAAACACTCATTGGGGATAACTGATGAATATCAAGTTTTTGAAACACTCACCGGCGAAAACTGATAAATATCAAGTTTTTGAAACACTCATTGGCGAAAACTGATTAACAAGAAAATTAAGTTTTTGAAACACTCATTGGTGAAAACTGATGAATATCAAGTTTCCCAAACACTCACCTGCGAAAACTGATGAATATCAAGTTTTCGAAACACTCAGCGGAGAAAACTGATGAACAAGAAAATCTAGTTTTCAAAACATTCATCGGCAAAAACTGCTCAATATCAAGTTTTCGAAATACTCATCGGCGAAAAGTGATGAATATCAAGTTTTCGAAACATTCATTGGCGAAAACTGATGAATATCCAGTTTTGAAAACACTCACCAGCGAAAACTGATGAATATCAAGTTTTCGAAACACTCATCGGCGAAAACTGATTAACAAGAAAATCAAGTTTTCGAAACACTCATTGGCGAAAACTGATGAATATCACGTTTTCAAAACACTCACAGGGCAGAACTGATGAATATCAAGTTTTCGAAACACTCATCGACGAAAACTGATTAACAAGAAAATCAAGTTTTCTAAACACTCATTGACGAAAACTGATGAATATCTATTTTCGAAACACTCATCGGCGAAAACTGATGAATATCAAATTTTCAAAACACTCATTGGCGAAAACTGATAAACAAGAAAATCAAGTTTTGAAACACTCATTTGTGAAAAGTGGTGAATATCTAGTTTTTGAAACACTCACCGGCGAAAACAAATGAATATCAAGCTTTCGAAACACTCATCGGTGAAAATTGATTAACAAGAAAATGAAGTTTTCGAAACACTCATTGGCGAAAATTGATGAGTATCAAGTTTTCGAAACACTCACCGGCGAAAACTGATGATTATCATGCTTTCGAAACATTCATCGGCGAAAACTGATAAACTGGAGTATCAAGTTTTCGAAACACTCATTTGCAAAAACTGATGAATATCAAGTTTTCGAAACACTCGCCGGCGAAAATTGATTAACAAGAAAATCAAGTTTTCGAAACACTCATTGGCAAAAACTGATGAATATCAAGTTTTCGAAACACTCACCGGCGAAAACTGATTAACAAGAAAATCAAGTTTTCAAAACACTCATTGTCGAAAACTGAAGAATATCAAGTTTCCGAAACACTCACCGGCGAAAACTGACGAATATCAAGTTTTCGAAACACTCACCGGCGAAATCTGATCAACAAGAAAATCAAGTTTTAGAAACACTCATCGGCGAAAATTGTAAAACAAGAAAATCATGTTTTCAAAACACTCATTGGCGAAAAGTGATGAATATCAAGTTTCTGTAACACTAATCGGCGAAAACTGTTGAATATCAAGTGTTCGAAACACTAATCGACAAAACTAATGAAGATCAAGTTTTCGAAACACTCATCGCCGAAAACTGATTAGAAAGAAAATTAGGATTTCGAAACACTCACCGGCGAAAACTGATTAACAAGAATATTAGGATTTGGAAACACTCACCGGAGAAAACTGATGAATATCAAGTTTTGGAAACACTCATCGGAGAAAACTGATAAACAAGAAAATCAAGTTTTCGAAACACTCATTTGCGAAAACTGATAAATATCAAGTTTTCGAAACACTCTTCGACGAAAACTGATTAACAAGAAAATCAACTTTTCATAACACTCATTGGCGAAAACTGAAGAATATCAAGTTTTCGAAACACTAATCGGCGAAAACTGATGAATATCAAGTTTTTGAAACACTCATCGGAGAAAACTGATTAACAAGAAAATCAAGTTCTCGAAACACTCATTGGCGAAAACTGATGAATATCATGTTTTTGAAACACTCACCGCCGAAAACTTATTAACAAGAAAATCAAGTTTTTGAAACACTCATTGGCCAAAACTGATGAATATCATGTTTCTGAAACACTCACCGGCGAAAAATGATCAATATCAAGTTTTCGCAACACTCATCGGCGAAAACTGATTAACAAGAAAATCAACTTTTCGAAATACTCATCAGCGGAAACAGATGAATATCAACTTTTCGAAATACTCACCGGCAAAAACTGATTAACAAGAAAATCAAGTTTTCGAAACACTCATTGGCGAAAATTGATAAATATCAAGTTTCCGAAACACTCACTAGCGAAAACTATTGAATAACAAGTTTTCGAAACACTCATAGGAGAAAACTGATTAAAAAGAAAATCAAGTTTACAAAACACTCATCGGTGAAAACTAATGAATATCAAGTTTTCGAAATACTCATCGGCGAAAACAGATGAATATCAAGTTTTCGAAACACTCATTGGTGAAAACTGATGAATATCTTGCTTTTGAAACACTCACCGGCGAAAATTGATGAATATTTGGTTTTTGAAACACTCATTAGCGAAAACTAATTAACAAGAAAATCAAGTTTTCGAAACACTCATTTGTGAAAACTGATGAATATCTTGTTTTTGAAACACTCACCGGCGAAAACACTCATTGGCGAAAACTGATGAGTAACAATTACTTGAAACACTCCTCGAAGAAAACTGAATAACAAGAAAATCAACATTTCGAAACCTTCATAGGCAAAAACTGTTGAATATCACGATTTCGAAACACTAATCGGTGAAAAATGATGAGTATAAAGTTTTTGAAACACTCATTGACGAAAACTAATTAACAAGAAAAGCAAGTTTTCGAAACACTCATTGGCGAAAACTGATGAATATCAGGTTTTCAAAACACTCACCGGGGAAAACCGATTAACAAGAAAATCAAGTTTTCGAAACACTCATTGGCGAAAACTGATGAATATCAAGTTTCCAAAACACTCACCGACAAAAATTGATGAATATCAAGTTTTCGCAACACACATCGGCGAAAACCGATTTAGAAGAAAATCAAGTTTTCAAAGCACTTATCGGCGAAACCTGATGAATATCAAGTTTTCAAAACACTCATCGGCGAAAACTGATGAATATCAAGTTTTCGAAACACTCATCGGTGAAAACTGATTAACAAGAAAATCAAGTTTTCGAAACTCTCATTAGCGAAAACTGATGAATTTCAAGTTTTCGAAACACTCCCCGGCGAAAGCTGATGAATATCAAGTTTTCGAAACACTCATTGGCGAAAACTGATGAATATCAAGTTTTCGAAACACTCACCGGCGAAAATTGATTAACAAGAAAATCAAGTTTTCGAAACACTTATTAGCGAGAAATGATGAATATCAAGTTTCCGAAACACTCACCGGCGAAAACTGATGAATATCAAGTTTTCGAAACAGTCATCGGAGAAAACTGTTTAACAAGAAAATCAAGTTTTGAAAACACTCATCGGCAAAAACTGATGAATATCAAGTTTTCGAAATACTCATCAGCGAAAACTGATGAATATCAAGTTTTCGAAACACTCATCGGCGAAAATTGATTAACAAGAAAGTAAAGTTTTCGAAACACTCATTGGTGAAAACTGATGAATATCTAATTTTTGAAACACTCACCGGCGAAAGCTGAAGAATATCTGTAACGTCCTAGTTTCTTTATTGATTTTAATTGCGAAATTAGGTTATTTACCTAACTTTTAAAATCCTGGTCCAATTTTTTTCTTTTTCTTTTCATGTGGGATAAATATAGTTAAGTATTACCCAAGGATCGCTTACTCTCGGTTGGTTATTTTAACCTAAGAAACTAGAAGTTACATGTTTGATACTCTCACGCTTTCCAAAAATTTACATACAAATAAAGTCTGGTGGAAATGAGGTACTAAACCTCCACATATAACTTAAGCAGTTTAAAACCTAAATCTACGGCATATAATCCAAACATCATATATATACAGACAAAAGTGTTAGGGTTAGGGGCTCGCAGGCCCAAAATAGTCAGTACTAAAGTCTATACTAGAGTGACATCAGGGTCACTGCCAAAATATGAGTCAGCTCCTGCTACCTGTCCATCTCACCCCTTTCTAAGTCCCTGGGGCATTCTCAACCGAAGGGAAAAAGAAAAGGATGTTAACAGCCTTCAAGATTTGGAAGTATCCCAGAAGGGGTACCTCTAGGAGCTCTACCTCAATCTCCAGCAGCAGTATGTACCTGGGCATCTGAACACACTAACATAATGAGATATAAAATCCCAGTAACGCAGATTACTAGTTTTATAAAAGACTAATTTGTGGTTCAGCTGCATTCTTAAGAATACAGAAAAAGTATTTCCTTTCCATCTTACAGATAATTTAAACTTAATACACATCGATTATAAGATATTCCCACATTTACAAAGATCAGAAAGTAATCAATACATCAATCACAAGATATTTCCACTTATGCAGTTATAATTATGCTGAAAAGTTGTAAACAGATAAAAGTCATTTTCCTTTTCAAAATATGCACGTTTACCACTAAATGCACTTATCAGCCATGCCAAGCATCAAGTCTCTCCAGGACCTGTACAACTGGTTAAACCCTTACCATCAATTTAAACCAATCTAATGAAACAAGACAATACCGACTTACCATTTACCACTATGGAAAGCCTGCCCAAATAAGGCCAACAGGTAATTACCTAACATCCCAGGGCGTCCCCCGGTGTGGACACAAAGTTAGAACCTTAGGATCACTAGTCCCGGACTGGATTGTCTCCTCTCTAGTTGCTAGGCAGCTACGTCCCGGACGCATTCCTAGCCAGCCTAGTGTGTCCTTTTCATACAGATCAAATTATACAATATAATTTTTATCCACAGGTAATGTTTACTCAATTGCTATTCAATTGCCTCTCTAGGGTATCAAAACATAGATACTGCCTCTCCAGGGCATCAAAACACAGATATTGCCTCTCCAGGGCATCAAAACACAGATATTGCCTCTCCAGGGCAATTTTACTATTTTACCCCTCCAGGGGCATATGCACATTAAAACACAGATGTATGCTCAAAAGCCTGCCCTTCGAGCAATTTTAGTTTCACAGATGCATGCTAAAACTGAGTTTTATGATTTGGATACCACACACTTAAATAGCCTTATAAAAACATTATATCCAGCCACTGGTCAACAAAAGTCAAACATAAGTCAACAACAGCGCCAAATATAAGTTTCACAGCAAGCAACAGGCATAACTATCAATTTAGGCATCCAAAGGTCATGAAATTTCACCTCAAGCATCATTAATACATACTCAATAGCCTCAGTCAATTTTCCAATAAAGACAATTGCATTTGGACCCCTAATTTTACAATTCTTTTCAAAAGAGTCCCATTCTTTAATGTACGGAAATTTAAGGCATATTCCAAGTATTTAGACCTCACTCAGTCACCCAAAGAGTCAATTAGGACCTGCTACACAAATCCAAAAAATCCCAACAGAATTAAACTAGAATTTGAGTAGAAATAGGAACTTTCAGCTTTTCTCAAGTTTTTCTTGCAATTTAGTCCCTATTAAGACCCAAATTCTGTTCTGGGTTGTTTCAAGCAAAAACCAAAGTGCAACAAGTACCTAAAAGCTATTTGTGACTTGCTCATGCAATTTTCACAAAAAGATAACACCCAGAGGTCATACATGGAATTCCCAAGAAATCAAGTTGAGTTATAAAATGAGGTTAAAGGCCACTCTGACCACTTCCCTGCCAATACATAGGACCACACTAACACATAGAACCAGAAAGTACAGAAATTCAACCTCAATTTACTCAGTTCACATAGATTCTGAAAAAGGGGCAAAAACAGTGAAATTAATTCAGTTTAGTCCCGATTACTTCTCCCTTTTGGTTTTGAGCTCTAACCATCCCAAATTATTGTCTCCTAAGCAAATTTAGACTACTTGTGACTTGCACAGCAAGTGGGTGCAGCCATATCAGTACAGAGTTACTATTTTTGCAAGCATTTTTCTTTTTTTGCCATTTTCTTCTCTTTTGACCCCTCTAGCTACTTAGGGTGCTTATGCAAGTTCAAAAAGGGAATTCTAGTGTGTTTTCGACGTGGCTAAAAGCTTAACAGGTTCACACACCAGTAAATTACAGAAAACACAAAAACAATCACAGCCACACTCAGCATGTATGTATCACAAAATTCCACTTTTTGGCATGTCTAAGCTTTCCATAATTAATTTAGACTACCAACAAGCAATTCCTAGGTTATGATAGCTAAGACACTCACCAAGATGCACTCATGACAGGATTTACAAACTTTGATAACTCACTTTGTAATACTTATGTTATAGTTCCAAAAATCACAAGTTCACTCTTTCTTACCTTCTATGAGTTTCTAAAATAGAGATTTAGCTTTAGGTAGGTCAATTTTTAGCATTTAGCTACTGTGGGAAAATAGAAGGTACATGGGGGAGGTACACCCACCTTCCAGCAGTAGTTCAAAAAGGGTTCACTAACCATTTTCAGTTTTAACGATTCATCCCCACCTTATGCCCTCCTTGTTTTAACACAGAAAATTTTCCTTCTTACTTTCATACCATCACTTTATCCTTCCAAGAACTCTAAGGACTTACCAGCTAGAATTTTACAGAAGAGTAGCAATGAAACAGAAAATTTGCAGAAGATGGCAGTAGGGAGAAAGAAACAAACACAGTTTTTAAATGAAGAAGAAATTCTGTTTTGAATGCTAAGAATCATTACTATTGAACCCGAAGCATCATGAGTGACCACAACAGGTTCCTACCACCAAGAGGTCCTAATAACCTTTACTTAATCATTTCAACTCAATTCAGAACATAGTTCATCAGAGACACAAAATTTAGCAAGCATACAGTTATACATCAGAAAGTAGCATTTTTAGTAGAAAATTAGCAAGTTTTAGAGGCTCTGAACCCCTGTACGGTAGCCTCTGATCATGCATGCATCAAGGGGCTTTTAAAGTTCATTGTCTTAGCTTTCTATTGACTACTCACACGCTCAATTTGAACAAGAAATGAAAGAGTTATGCTTCCTGGAAGCAACACTGCCCGAAACAGGGCACTCTGTGGCAGCCTCGGGAAATTGAGTTATAGAGGCTCATACCACCATTTCTGGTGGATGCTCTTGGCTCAGGGACGGAGAAGGAAGGGTAACACTATGTTGCCTTGATTTTAAGGAGTAGACGCACGGAATTGAACCTCTGGACAGCTTGGGCAACTTGATGCAAGAACAGCAAAGTTCTGGGTGTGAGTGTGTGTTTGTATTTCTGCTTTTCTCTCTGCCTCCAGCTGCTAATTCCCGAACCTCCAGCTTCCCCACATCTCCAGCCTCTTCCTGAACCCTCAACTCACTTACTCTCAGCTTTTCTTTTCAGTTTTCTTGCTGGTGTACCTCTCCCTCTCGGTTCCATTCTTTATGTAGCACTCAAGGCATGTGACTTAGGAATGATGAGGGTGGTGGGGTGTTGGGTTGCTGGGGCTCGGGTATTATGATTTGGGACACCTAAGGGTGTTTTTCTGGCAGCTTAAGGACGATTTGGGTGGCAACTAAGCACTTAGACCTCGGGTAGGCTTTAATCTAGGTGTATTAGTGAGTGATGCTTAAGGGGTTGTCTAATTTGAGTCTTAGAGTGATGGGTTTTGGCATTTAAATCTTATTTCTAGTCACTTTCTCCTTGCCTTTGGTTTCGTCAAGTTGTTGGCAACTATAACCACCTTAATTGGGTATTTACTTGGCTTTTAAAAATAGTAAATTCGGTTACAAGCTCTTAAAAGCACTAAAGAGGGATTAATTTGTGATAAATTTCCTATTTATCTCTATTTTAAAAATATGTAACCTACCTAATTATGTTTTTTTTATTTAATTTCATGGCTGGGACTTTGTAGGGTAGTTTAGGGTGTCTCTAAGTGGTTAAATTGAGCTTCCTTAGGCCTTAAGTAAGCTAAAAGGCTTAAGCTCCAATTTTTCAGTTCTCTCTTTTTAGTCCTGAATTTTTACTGGAGAAAATGTGTCCTTTTAGGACTTTTCTTAAGGTTGGGGTCCCTTAGCTAAGTCTTAGGGTATCTCCAGAGTCTCTTATGGTATTTTTCTAGGGTCAAATAGGTCTTTTCTACCCTATTTAACTCATTCAACAAAAGAGTTAAAAAACTAACTTTTTCCTTTCAATTTAGTCCCTAGGGTTAGGATTAGGGTTCCTCTGGTCATTTTTCTCTGATTTTTGGGTCTCTTGGCCTTTAGTTAGGGTTTTATAAACTTATTTACAAACAAGGACAACAGAAAACACACTCAAATACTTAAAAATCAACAAGTAAAACATGTTAAAGAAAAATCAACACAAAAGTCAACAGTTTAGAAAAAGTCAACAGTTTGACTTTTTGGTCAAGGTTGAGTTTCCATTTTGGGATGTTACAATATCAAGTTTTCGAAACACTCAACGGCGAAAACTGATTAACAAGAAAATAAGTTTTCGAAACACTCATTGGTGAAAACGAATGAATATCTAGTTTTTGAAACACTCACCGATGAATATCAAGTTTTCGAAACACTCAACGGCTAAAACTGATTAACAAGAAAATCAAGTTTTCGAAACACTCATCGGCGAAAACTGATTAACAAGAAAATCAAGTTTTCGAAACACTCATTGGTGAAAACTAATGAATATCAAGTTTTTGAAACACTCACCGGCAAAAACTGATGAATATCAAGTTTTCGAAACACTCATCGGCGAAAACTGATTAACAAGAAAATCAAGTTTTCGAAACACTAATTGCGAAAACTGATGAATATCAAGTTTTCGAAACACTCATCGGCGAAAACTGATGAATATCAAGCTTTCGAAACACTCATCGGTGAAAACTGAAAAACAAGAAAATCAAGTTTTTGAAACACTCATTTGCAAAAACTGATGAATATTAAGTTTTCGAAACACTCATCGGCGAAAACTGATTAACAAGAAAATCAAGTTTTCAAAACACTCATTGGCGAAAACTGATGAATATCAAGTTTTGGAAACAGTAATCGGAGAAAATTGATGAATATCATGTTTTCGAAACACTCATCGGCGAAAACTGATTAACAAGAAAATCAAGTTTTCGAAACACTCATTGGCGAAAACTGATGAATATCAAGTTTTCAAAACACTCACCGGCGAAAACTGATTAACAAAAAAATCCAGTTTTCGAAACACTCATTGGCGAAAACTGATGAATATCAAGTTTTCGAAACACTCACCAGCGAAAACTGATGAACATCTAGTTTTGGAAACACTCAACGGCGAAAACTGATGAATATCAAGTTTTCGAAACACTCATCGGCGAAAACTGATTAACAAGAAAATTATGTTTTTGAAACACTCATTGGTGAAAACTAATGAATATCTTTTTTTTGAAACACTCACTGAAGAAAAATGATGAAGATCAACTTTTCGAAACACACATCAGCGAAAACTGGCAAAGAAGAAAATCAACTTTTCGAAACACGCACCGACGATAACTGATTGACAAGAAAATCATGTTTTCGAAATACTCATTGGCGAAAACTGATGAATATCAAGTTTCTGAAACACTCACCGGAGAAAACTGTTGAATATCAAGTTTTTGAAACAATCATTGGCGAAAACTGATGAATATCATGTTTCCAAAACACTCTCTGGCAAAAACTGTTGAATATCAAGTTTTCGAAACACTCATCGGCGAAAACTGATTAACACGAAAATCAAATTTTCAAAACACTCATCGGCGAAAACTTATAAATATCAAGTTTTTGAAACACTCATCGGCGAAAACTGATAAATATCAAGTTTTTGAAACACTCATCGGTGAAAACTGATTAACAAGAAAATCAAGTTTACGAAACACTCTTTGGCGAAAACTGATGAATATCAAGTTTCCGAAACACTCACCGGCGAAAACTGTTGAATATCAGGTTTTCGAAACACTAATCGGCAAAAACTGATAAATATCAAGTTTTCGTAACACTCATCGGCAAAAACTGATGAATATCTTGTTTTCGAAATACTCATCGGGGAAAACTGATTAACAAGAAAATCAATTTTTCGAAACACTCATAGGCGAAGACTGATGAATATCTAGTTTTTGAAACACTCACCGGCGAAAACTGATGAATATCAAGTTTTCGAAACACTCATCGGCAAACATTGATTATCAAGAAAATCAAGTTGTCGAAACACTCATCGGCGAAAACTGATGAATATCAAGTTTTCGAAACACTCACCACCGAAAACTGATTAACAAGAAAACAAGTTTTCCAAACACTCATTAGCGAAAATTGATGAATATCAAGTTTCTGAAACACTCACTGGAGGAAACTGTTGAATATCAAGTTTTCCAAACACTCATTGGTGAAAACTGATGAATATCTAGTTATTGAAACACTCACAGGCCAAAACTGATGAATATCATGTTTTCGAAACAATCATGGGCGAAAACTGATTAACAAGAAAATCAAGTTTTCGAAACACTCATTGGCGAAAACTGATGAATATCAAATTTTTGAAACACTAATCGGCGAAAACTGATGATTATCAAGTTTTCGAAACACTCATTGGTGAAAACTGATGAATATCTAGTTTTTGAAACACTCACCGGCGAAAACTGATGAATATCAAGATTTTGAAACACTCGTCGACGAGAACTGATTAAGAAGAAAATCACGTTTCCGAAACACTCATTGGCGAAAATTGATGAATATCTAGTTTTTGAAACACTCACCGACGAAAACTGATGAATACCAAGATTTTATAACACACATCGGCGAACACAGATTAACAAGAAAATCAAGTTTTCGAAACACTCATAGGGGAAAACTGATGAATATCAAATGTTCGAATCACTCATCGGCGAAAACTGAATAACAAGAAAATCAAGGTTTCGAAACACTCATTCGCGAAAGTTGATGAATATCAAGTTTTCGAAACACTCATCGGCGAAAACTGATGAATATCAAGTTTTCGAAACACTCATCGGCGAAAACTGATTATCAAGAAAATCAAGTTTTCGAAACACTCATTGGCGAAAACTGATGAATAACAAGTTTTTGAAACACTCATCATCGAAAACTGATCGACAAGAAAATCATGTTTTCGAAACACTCATTGGCGAAAACTGAAGAATATCAAGTTTTCGAAACACTCAACGGCGAAAACTGATTAACAAGAAAATCAAGTTTCCAAAACACTTATCGACAAAAACTGATGAATATCAAGTTCTCGAAATACTCATCAGCGAAAACTGATGACTATGAAGTTTTCGAAACACTCATCGGCGAAAACTGAATAAGGAGAAAATCAAGTTTTCGAAATACTAAGTGGCGAAAACTTTCGAAAACTGATAAATATCATGTTTCCAAAACACTAATTGGCAAAAACTGATAAAAAAGAAAATCAAGTTTTCGAAATACGCATTGGTGATAACAGATAAATATCAAGTTTCCGAAACACTCACCGGCGAAAACTGATGAATATCAAGTTTCCGAAACACTCACCGGCAAAAACTGATGAAGATGAAGTCTTCGAAACACTCATCGGTGAAAACTGATTAACAAGAAAATTAAGTTTTCAAAACAGTCATCGGTGAAAACTGATGAATATCAAGTTTTCGAAACACTCATCAGCGAAAACTGATGAATATCAAGTTTTCAAAACACTCATCGGTGAAAACTGATTAACACAAAAATCAAGTTTTCGAAACACTCATTGGCGAAAACTGATGAATATCAAGTTTCCGAAACTCACCGGCGAAAACTGTTGAATATCAAGTTTTCGAAACACTCATTAGCAAAAATTGATTAACAAGAAAATTAAGTTTTCGAATCACTCATCGGCGAAAACTGAATAAGGAGAAAATCAGTTTTTCGAAACACTCAGTGGCGAAAACTTTCGAAAACTGATCAATATCATGTTTCCGAAACACTAATCGGCGAAAACTGATTAACAAGAAAATCAAGTTTTGGAAACACTCATTGGCGAAAATAGATGAATATCATGTTTTCGAAACACTCACCGGCAAAAACTGATAAATATCAAGGTTTCGAAACAGTAATAGGCGAAAATTGATGAAAATCATGTTTTCGAAACACTCATCGTCCAAAACTGATTGACAAGAAAATCAAGTTTTCAAAACACTCGTTGGCAAAAACTGATTAATATGAAGTTTTCAAAACACTCATCAGCGAAAACTGATTAACAAGAAAATCAAGTTTTCGAAACACTCATCGTCGAAAACTGATGAATATCAAGTTTTCGAGACACTATCCGTCAAAAACTGATGAATATCAAGTTTTTGAAACACTCATCGGTGAAAACTGATGAATAACAAGTTTGCAAAACACTCATCGGCGAAAACTGATGAATATCCAGTTTTCGAAACACTCATCAGCGAAAACTGATTAACAAGAAAATCAAGTTTTCAAAACACTCAGTGGTGAAAACTGATGAATATCTAGTTTTTGAAACACTCACCGGCGAAAACAAATGAATATCAAGTTTTCAAAACACTCATCGGCGAAAACTGATGAATATCATTTTTCCGAAATACTAATCGGTGAAAACTTATGAATATCAAGTTTTCGAAACACTCATCGGCGAAAACTGATTAACAAGAAAATCAACTTTTCAAAACACTCATCGGCGAAATTTGAATAAGGAGAAAATGAAGTTTTTGAAACACTTTCGAAAACTGATGAATATCATGTTTCCAAACACTAATCGGTGAAAACTGATAAAAAAGAAAATCAAGTTTTCGAAACACTCATTGGCGAAAACTGTTGAATATCAAGTTTCCAAAACACTCACTGGCGAAAACTGGTGAATATCAAGTTTTCGAAACACTCATCGCAGAAAACTGTTTAACAAGAAAATCAAGTTTTCAAAACACTCATCGGAGAGAACTGATGAATATCAAATTTTCGAAATACTCATCAGCAGAAACTGATGAATATTAAGTTTTCGAAACACTCATCGGCGAATACAGATTAACTATAAAATCAGTTTTTGAAACACTCATTGGTGAAAACTGATGAGTATCTAGTTTTTGAAACACTCACTGGCGAAAGTTGAAGAATATCAAGTTTTCGAAACACTCATCGGCGAAAACTGATTAACAAGAAAATCAAGTTTTCGAAACACTCATAGGTGAAAACTGATGAATATCTAGTTTTTGAAACACTCGCCGGAAAAAACCGATGAATATCAAGTTTTTGAAACACTTATCGGCGAAAACTGATTAACAAGAAAATCATGTTTTCGAAACACTCATTGTTGAAAACTTATGAATATCAAGTTTTCGAAACACTCACCGGCGAAAACTGATGAATATCAAGTTTTCGAAACACTCATCGGCGAAAACTGATTAACAAGAAAATCAAGTTTTCAAAACACTCAATGGTGAAAACTGTTGAATATGAAGTTTTCGAAACACTCATCGGCGAAAACTGATGAATATCAAGTTTTCGAAACACTCATCGGCGAAAATTGATTACCAAGAATATCATGTTTTCGAAACACTCATTGGCGAAAACTAATGAATATCAAGTTTTCGAAACACTCATCGGCGGAAACTGATTATCAAGAAAATGAAGTTTTCAAAACTCTCATTGGCAAAAACTAATAAAAAAGAAAATCAAGTTTTCGATATACTCATTGGTGAAAACACCAAAATATCAAGTTTCCGAAACACTCACCGGCGAAAACTGATAAAGATCAAGTTTTCGAAACACTCACCGGCGAAAACTGATGAAGATCAAGTTTTCGAAACACTTATCGGTGAAAACCGATGAATATCATGTTTTCGAAACACTCATCGGCGAAAACTAATGAATATCAAGTTTTCGAAACACTCATCGGTGAAAACTGATTAACACAAAAATCAAGTTTTCGAAACACTCATTGGCGAAAACTGAAGAATATCAAGTTTCCGAAACTCACCGGCGAAAACTATTGAATATCAAGTTTTCGAAACAATCATTGGCAAAAACTAATTAACAAGAAAATCAAGTTTTCGAATCACTCATCGGCGAAAACTGAATAACGACAAAATCAAGTTTTCGAAACACTCAGTAGCGAAAAATTTCGAAAACTGATGAATATCATGTTTCAGAAACACTAATCGGCGAAAACTGATAAAAAACAAAATCAAGTTTTCGAAACAGTCATTGGCGAAAACTGATGAATATTAAGTTTTCAAAACATTCATCGCAGAAAACTGTTTAACAAGAAAGTCAAGTTTTCAAAACACTCATCGGCCAAAACAAATGAATATCAAATTTTTCAAATAATCATCAGCGACAACTGAAGAATATCATGTTTTCGAAACACTCATTGGCGAAAATTGATAAAAAAGAAAATCAAGTTTTTGAAACAGTCATTGGCGAAAATAGATGAATATCAAGTTTCTGAAACACTCACCGGTAAAAACTGATGAATATTAAGTTTTCGAAACATTCTTCGCAGAAAACTGTTTAACAAGAATGTCATGTTTTCAAAACACTTATCGGCCAAAACAAATGAATATCAAATTTTTCAAATAATCATCAGCGAAAACTGATGAATATCAAGTTTTCGAAACACTCATCGGCGAAAACTGATTAACGAGAAAATCAAGTTTTCGAAACACTCATTGGGGAAAACTGATGAATATCAAGTTTTCGAAACACTCACCGGCAAAAAACTGATGAATATCAAGTTTTCGTATCACTTATCGACGAAAACTGATTAACATGAAAATCATGTTTTCAAAGCACTCATTGGCGAAAACTGATGAATATCAAGATTTCGAAACACTCATCGGCGAAAACTGATTAACAAGAAAATCAAGTTTTCGAAACAGTCATAGGCGAAAACTGATGAATACCAAGTTTTCGAAACAGTCATCGTCGAAAACTGATGAATATCAAGTTTTTGAAACATTCATCGCCGAAAAAAAATTAACAAGAAAATCAAATTATCGAAACACTCGTAGGCGAAAACTGATGAATATCAATTTTTCGAAACACTAGTCAGCGAAAACTAATGAATATCACGTTTTCGAAACACTCATCGGTGAAAACTAATTAACAAGAAAATCAAGTTTTCGAAACACTCAGTGACGAAAACTGATGAATATCAAGTTTCTGAAACACTAACCGGCGAAAATTGTTGAATATCATGTTTTTGAAACACTCATCGGCTAAAACTGATTAAAAGGAAAATCAAATTTTCAAAACACTCATTGGCGAAAACTGTTTAACAAGAAAATCAAGTTTTCAAAACACTCATCGGCGAAAACTGATGAATATCAAATTTTCGAAATAATCATCAGCGACAACTGATGAATATCAAGTTTTCGAAACACTCATTGGCGAAAACTGATTAACAAGAAAATCAAGTTTTCGAAACACTCATTGGTGAAAACTGATGAATATCTAGTTATTGGAACACTCACAGGCGAAAACTGATGAATATCATGTTTTCGAAACACTCATGGGCGAAAACTGATTAACAAGAAAATCAAGTTTTCGAAACACTCATTTGTGAAAGCTGATGAATATCAAGTTTTCGAAACACTCATCGACGAAAACTGATTAACAAGAAAATCAAGTTTTCGAAACACTCATTGGCAAAAACTGATGAATATCATATTTCCGAAACACTAATGGGCGAAAACTTATGAATATCAAGTTTTCAAAACACTCATCGGCGAAAAATGGTTAACAAGAAAATCAAGTTTTCGATACACTCATTGACGAAAACTGATGAATATCAAGTTTTCGAAACACTCATCGGCGAAAACTGATGAATATCAAGTTTTCGAAACACTCACCGGCAAAAATTGATTAACAAAAAAATCAAGTTTTCGAAACACTCATCGGCGAAAATTGATTAACAAGAAAATCAAGTTTTCGAAACACTCATTGGCGAACACTGATGAATATCAAGTTTTCGAAACACTCACCGGTGAAAACTGATTAACAAGAAAATCAAGATTTCGAAACACTCATTGGCGAAAGCTGATGAATATCATGTTTTCGAAACACTCACCAGCGAAAACTGATGAATATCAGGTTTTCAAAACACTCATGGGAGAAACCTGATTAACAAGAAAATCAAGCTTTCAAAACATTCATCGGCGAAAACTGATGAATATCAAGTTTTCGAAACACTAACTGGCGAAAATTGATGAATATCAAGTTTCTAAAACACTCACTGGCGAAAACTGATGAATATCAAGTTTCTGAAACACTCACTGGCGAAAACTGATGAATATCAAGTTTTCAAAACACTCATTGACGAAAATTGATTAACAAGAAAATCATGTTTTCGAAACACTCATTGGCAAAAATTGATGAATATCAAGTTTCCGAAACACTCATCAGCGAAAACTGATTAACAAGAAAATCAAGTTTTCCAAACACTCATTGTCAAAAACTGATGAATATCAAGTTTCCGAAACACTCACCGGCGAAAACTGATGAATATCAAGTTTTCGAAACAACGTCGGCGAAAACTGATTAACAACAAAATCAAGTTTTCAAAACACTCATTGGAAAAAACTGATGAATATCTAGTTTTTGAAACACTCACCGGCGAAAACTGATGAATATCAAGTTTTCAAAACACTCATCGGCGAAAACTGATTAACAAGAAAATCAAGTTTTCGAAACACTCATTGATGAAAACTGATGAATATCAAGTTTTCGAAACACTCACCGGTGAAAACTGATTAACAAGAAAATCAAGTTTTCGAAATACTCATTAGCGAAAACTGATGAATATCAAGTTTCCGAAACACTCACCGGCGAAAACTGATGAACAAGAAAATCAAGTTTTCAAAACACTCATCGGCAAAAACTGATGAATATCAAGTTTCCGAAACATTAACTGGCGAAAACTGATGAATATCAAGTTTTCGCAACACTCACTGGCGAAAATAAATGAATATCAAGTTTCCGAAACACTAATCGGCGAAAACTGATAAATATCATGTTTTCGAAACACTCATCGGCGAAAACTGATTAACAAGAAAATCAAGTTTTCGAAACACTCACCGGCGAAAACTGATGAATATCGAGTTTTCGAAACACTCATCGGCGAAAACTGATCAACAAGAAAATCAAGTTTCAGAAACACTCATTGACGAAAACTAATGAATATCAAGTTTTCGAAACACTCACCGGCAAAAACTGATGAATATCAAGTTTTTGAAACACTCATCGGCGTAAACTGATTAACAAGAAAATCAAGTTTCCGAAACAATCATTGGCGAAAACTGATGAATATCAAGTTTTCGAAACACTCACCGGCGAAAACTGATGAATATCAAGTTTTCGAAACACTCATCGGCAAAAACTGATCAACATGAAAATCAAGTTTTTCAAACACTCAACGGCAAGAACTGATGAATATCAAGTTTTCAAAACTCTCATCGGCGAAAACTGATTAACAAGAAAATCAAGTTTTCAAAACATTCATCGGCGAAAATTGATGAATATCAAGTTTTTGAAACACTCACCGGCGAAAACTGATTAACAAGAAAATCAAGTTTTCGAAACACTAATCGGTGAAAACGGACGAATATCAAGTTTTCGAAATACTCATCGGGGAAAACTGATGAATATCAAGTTTTCGAAATACTCGTCGGGGAAAACTGATGAATATCAAGTTTTCGAAACACTCGTTGGCGAAAACTAAAGAATATAAAGTTTTCGAAACACTCATCGGCGAAAACTGATTAACAAGAAAATCAAGTTTTCGAAACACTCATCGGCGAAAACTGATGAATATCAAGTTTTCGAAACACTCATCGGCGAAAAGTAATGAATATCAAGTTTCCGAAACACTGATCGGCGAAAACTGATTAACAAGAAAATCAAGTTTTCGAAACACTCATTGGCGAAAACTGATGAATATTTTGTTTTCGAAACTCTTACCGGCCAAAACTGATGAATATCAAGTTTTCGAAACACTCAACGACGGAAACTTATTAATTAGAAAATCAAGTTTTCGAAACACTCATTGACGAAAACTGATGAATGTCAAGTTTACGAAACACTAATCGACGAAAATTGATGGATATCATGTTTTCGAAACACTCATCGGCGAAAACTGATTAACAAGAAAATCAAGTTTTCGAAACACTCATTGGCGAAAACTGATGAATATCAAGTTTTCGAAACACTAATCGGCGGAAACTGATAAATATCATGTTTTCGAAACACTCATCGGCAAAAACTGATTAACAATAAAATCAAGTTTTTGAAACACTCATTGGCGAAAATTGATGAATTTCAAGTTTCCGAAACACTCACCTGCGAAAACTGATTAACAAGAAAATCAAGTTTTCGAAACACTCATTGGCGAAAACTGAGGAATATAAAGTTTCCGAAACACTCATCGACAAAAACTGATGAATATCAAGTTTTTGAAACACTCATCGGCGAAAACCGATTAACAAGAAAATCAAGTTTTCGAAACACTCATTGGCGAAAACTGATGAATATCAAGTTTTCGAAACACTCACGGGCGAAAACTGATGAATATAAAGTTATCGAAACACTCTTAAGTGAAAACTGATTAACAAGAAAATCATGTTTTCAGAACACTGATTGGCGAAAACTGATGAATATCAAGTTTTCGAAACAATCACCGGCGAAAACTGAAGAATATCAAGTTTTCGAAACACTCATCGGTGAAAACTGATTAACAAGAAAATCAACTTTTCGAAACACTCATTGGTGAAAATTGATGAATATCTAGTTTTTGAAAAACTCACCGGCGAAAACTGAAGAATATCAAGTTTCGAAACACACATTGGCGAAAACTAATTAACACAAAAATAAAGTTTTCGAAACACTTATTGGTGAAAACTGATGAGTATCTAGTTTTTGAAACACTCACCGGCGAAAACTGAAGAATATCAAGTTTTTGAAACACTCATCGGCGAAAATTGATTAACAAGAAAGTCAAGTTTTCGAAACACTCATTGGTGAAAACTGATGATTATCTAGCTTTTGAAATACTCACGGGCGAAAACTGATGAATATCAAGTTTTCAAAACACTCATTGGCGAAAACTGATTAACAAGAAAATCAAGTTTTCGAAACACAAATTGGCGAAAAGTGATGAATATCAAGTTTTCGAAACACTCATCGGCGAAAACTGATTAACAAGAAAATCAAGTTTTCGAAACACTCATTGGCGAAAACTGATGAATATCAAATTTTCGAAACACTAATCGGCGAAAACTGATGAATATCAAGTTTTCGAAACACTAATCGGCGAACACTGATGATTATCAAATTTTTGAAACACTAATCGGCGAAAACTGATGAATATCAAGTTTTCGAAACACTCATCGGCGAAAAACAGATGATTATCAAATTTTTGAAACACTAATCGGCGAAAATTGATGACTATCAAGTTTTCGAAACACTCACCGGCGAAAATTGATGAATATCAAGTTTTCGAAACACTTATCGGCGAAAAATGATTAACAAGAAAATCAAGATTTCGAAACACTCATTGGGGAAAACTGATGAATATCATATTTTCGAAAAACTAATCGGCGAAAACTGATGAATATTAAGTTTTCGAAACACTCATCGGCGAAAACTGATTAACACGAAAATCAAGTTTTCGAAACACGAAAATCAAGTTTTCGAAACACTCATTGGCGAAAACTAATGAATATCAAGTTTTCAAACACTCATCGACGAAAACTGATTAACAAGAAAATGAAGTTTTCAAAACACTCTTTGGCGAAAACTAATGAATATCATGTTTTCGAAACACTCACCAGCCAAAATTGATGAATATGAAGTTTTCAAAACACTCATTGGCAAATACTGATAAACAAGAAAATCAAGTTTTCGTAACACTCATTTGAGAAAACTTATGAATATCAGGTTTTCGAAACACTTATCGGCGAAAACTGATGAATATCAAATTTTTGAAACACTAATCGACGAAAACTGATGAATATTATGTTTTCGAAACACTCTTCGGCGAAAACTGATTAACAAGAAAATCATGTTTTTGAAACACTCATTGGCGAAAACTGATGAATATCAAGTTTCCGAAACACTCATCAATGAAAACTGATGAATATCATGTTTTCGAAACACTCATCGGTGAAAATAGATTAACAAGAAAATCAAGTTTTCGAAACACTCATTGGCGAAAACTGATGAATATCAAGTTTTTGAAACACTAATTGACAAAAACTGATGAATATCAAGTTTTTGAAACACTCATCGGCGAAAACTGATTAACAAGAAAATCAAGTTTTCGAAACACTCATTGGCGAAAACTGATGAATATCAAGTTTTCGAAACACTCATCGGCGAAAACTGATTCACAAGAAAATCAAGTTTTTGAAACACTCATTGGTGAAAACTGATGAATATCAAGTTTTCAAAACACTAACTGGCAAAAACTGATGAATATCAAATATTTGAAAAACTCATCGGCGAAAACTGGTTAACAAAAAAATCAAGTTTTCGAAATACTCATTGGCAAAAACTGATGAATATCAAGCTTCCGAAACACTCACCAGCGAAAACTGATGATCATCAAGTTTTCGAAACACTCATCGGCGAAAACTGATTAACAAGAAAATGAAGTTTTCAAAACACTCATCGGCAAAAACTGATGATTATCAAGTTTTCGAAACACTCATCGGCGAAAACTGATGAATATCAAATTTTTGAAACACTAATCGACGAAAACTGATGAATATTATGTTTTCGGAACACTCATCGGCGAAAACTGATTAACAAGAAAATTAAGTTTTCGAAACACTCATTCTCGAAAATTGATGAATATCAAGTTTTCGAAACACTCACTAGCGAAACTGATTAATATCAAGTTTTCGAAACACTCATCGGCGAAAACTGATTAACAAGAAAATCAAGTTTTCGAAACACTCATTGGCGAAAACTAATGAATATCAAGTTTTCGACACACTCACCGACGAAAACTGCTGAATCTCAAGCTTTCGAAACACTCATCGACGAAAAGTGATAACCAAGAAAATCAAGTTTTCGAAACACTCATTTGCGAAAACTGATGAATATCAAGTTTTCGAAGCACTCATCGGCAAAAACTGATGAATATCAAATTTGTGAAACACCCTTCGGCGAAAACTGATTAACAAGAAAGTCAAGTTTTCGAAACACTCATTGGCGAAAACTGATGAATATCAAGCTTTCGAAACACTCATCGGCAGAAACTGATAAACAAGAAAATCAAGTTTTGGAAACACTCATTGGCAAAAACTGATTAACAAGAAAATAAACTTTTCAAAACACTCATCAGCGAAAACTGATGAAAATCAAGCTTTCGAAACACTCATCGGTGAAAACTGATAAACAAGAAAATCAAGTTTTCGAAACACTCATTTGCGAAAACTGATTAATATCAAGTTTTCGAAACACTCATCAGAGAAAACTGATTAACAAGAACATCAAGTTTTCGAAACAATCATTGGCGAAAATTCATCAATATCAAGTTTTCGAAACACTCACCGGCGAAAGCTGATGAATATCAAGTTTTCGAAACACTCATCGGCAAAAACTAATTAAAAAGAAAATCAAGTTTTCGAAACACTCATTGGCGAAAATTGATGAATATCAAGTTTTCGAAAGACTCACCGGCGAAAACTTGATGAATATCAAGTTTTCAAAACACTCATCGGCGAAACCTGATTAACAAGAAAATCAAGTTTTCGAAACACTCATTGGCGAAAATGAATGAATATCAAGTTTTCGAAACACTCACCGACGAAAACTGATAAACAAGAAAATCATGTTTTCGAAACACTCATTTTCGAAAACAGATGAATATCAAGTTTTCGAAACACCCATAGGCGAAAACTGATGAATATCGAATTTTCGAAACAGTAATCGGCGAAAACTGATTAACAAGAAAATCACGTGTTCGAAACACTCATTGGTTAAAATTGACGAATATCAAGTTTTCGAAACACTCACCGACGAAAACTGATCAATATCAAGTTTTCGAAAACAGTCATCGGCGAAAATTGCTTAACAAGAAAATCAAGTTTCTGAAACTCTCATTGGTAGAAACTAATGAATATCATGTTTTCGAAACACACACCGGCGAAAACTGATGAATATCAAGTTTCCGAAACACTCATCGGCGAAAACTGCTTAACAAGAAAATCAAGTTTCCGAAACTCTCATTGGCGAAAACTGGTAAACAAGAAAACTGGTAAACAAGAAAATCAAGTTTTCGAAACACTCATTTGCAAAAACTAATGAATATCAAGTTTTCGAAACACTCATTGGCGAAAACTGATGAATATCAAGTTTTCGAAACACTCACCGGCGAAAACTGATTAACATGAAAATCAAAGTTTTCGAAACACTCACCAACGAAAACTGATGAATATCAAGTTTTCGAGACACTCATTCGCGAAATCTAATCAATATCAAGTTTTCGAAACACTGACCGGCGAAAATTTATGAATATCAAGCTTTCGAAACACTCAACGGCGAAAACTGATTAACAAGAAAATCAAGTTTTCGAAACACTCAGTGGCCAAAACTGATGAATATCAAGTTTTCGAAACACTTACCGGCGAAAACTGAGTAACAAGAAAATCAAGTTTTCCGAACACTCATTAGCGAAAATTGATGAATATCAAGTTTCCGAAACACGGACCGGTGAAAACTGATGAATATCAAGTTTTCGAAAAACTCATCAGCGAAAACTGATGAATATCAAGTTTTCGAAACACTCAACGGCGAAAACTGATCAACAAGAAAATCAAGTTTTCGAAACACTCATTGGTGAAAACTGATGAATATCTAGTTTTTGAAACACTCACCAACGAAAATTGATGAATATCAAGTTTTCGAAACACTCATCGGTAAAAACTGATTAACAAGAAAATCAAGTTTTCAAAACACTCATTGGTGAAAATTGATGAATATCTAGTTTTTGAAGCACTCACCGGCGAAAACTGATGAATATCAAATTTTTGAAACACTCGCCGGCGAAAACTGATTAACAAGAAAATCATGTTTTCGAAACACTCATCGGCGAAAACTAATGAATATCAAGTTTCGAAACAATAATCGGTGAAAACTGATGAATGTCAAGTTTTCGAAACACTCACCGGCGAAAACTGATTAAGAAGAAAATCAAGTTTTCGAAACACTCATTTGCAGAAACTGATGAATTACAAGTGTCCGAAACACTCACCGGCGAAAACTGATGAATATCATGTTTTTGAAACGCTCATCGGAGAAAACTATTGAACAAGAAAATAAAGTTTTCAAAACACTCATTGGCGAAAACTAAACAATATCAAGTTTTCGAAATAATAATCGGTGAAAACTTATGAATATCAAGTTTTCGAAACACTCAGCGGCGAAAACTGATGAATATCAAGTTTTCAAAACACTCATTGGCGAAAACTGATGAATATCAAGTTTTCGAAACACTCACCGGCGAAAACTGATGAATATCAAGTTTTCGAAACAATAATCGGCGAAAACTGATGAATATCAAGTTTTCGAAACACTCACCAGTGAAAACTGATTAACAAGAAAATCAAGTTTTTGAAACACTCATTGGCGAAAACTGATGAATATCAACTTTTCGAAACACTAATTGTCGGGCACTGATGAATATCAAGTGTTGAAAACGCTCATCGGCGAAAATTTATCAACAAGAAAATCATGTTTTCGAAACACTCATTGGTGAAAACTGATGAATATCATGTTTTCGATACACTCACCAGCGAATACTTATTAACAAGAAAATAAAGTTTTCGAAACACTCATTGGCGAAAACTGATGAATATCATGTTTCCGAAAAACTCACGGCGGAAACTGATGAATATCAATTTTTCGAAACACTCATCGGCGAAAACTGATTAACAAGAAAATCAAGTTTTCAAAGCAGTCATCGGCGAAAACAGATGAATATCAAGTTTTTGATAGACTCATCGGCGAAAACTGATTAATAAGAAAATAAAGTTTTGGAAAGACTCATTTATGAAAATTGATTAATATCTAGTTTTTAAAACACTCACCAGCGAAAACTAAAGAATATCAAGTTTTGGAAACACTCATCGGAGAAAACTGATTAACAAGAAAATCAAGTTTCTGAAGCACTCATTGGTGAAAACTGATGAATATCAAGTTTAACAAACACTAAGAGGCGAAAACTGATGAATATCAAGTTTTCGAAACACTCATAGGCGAAAACTGATGAATATCAAGTTTTCGAAACACTCATCGGTGAAAACTGATTAACAATAAAATCAAGTTTTCAAAACATTCATCGGGGAAAACTAAAGAATATCAAGTTTTCGAAACACTCATCGTCGAAAACTGATTAACAAGAAAATCAAGTTTTCGAAACACTCATTGGTGAAAAGTGATGAATATCTAGTTTTTGAAATACTCATCGGCAAAAACCAATGAATATCAAGTTTTCGAATCACTCATCAGCGAAAACTGATCAAAGAGAAAATCAAGTTTTCGAAACACTCATTGGTGAAAATTGAATAACAAGAAAATCAAGTTTTCGAAACACTCATTGGCGAAAACTGATGAATATCATATTTTCGAAACACTCACCCTCGAAAACTGATTTACAAGAATATCAAGTTTTCAAAACACTCATTGCCGAAAACTGTTGAAAATGAAGTTTCCGAAACACTCACCGGCGAAAACTAATGAATATAAGGTTTTCGAAACACTCATCGATGAAAAATGATTAACAAGAAAATCAAGTTTTCAAAACACTTATTCGCGAAAACTGATGAATATCAAGTTTTCGACACACTCGTCGGCGAAAATTGATGATTATCAGGTTTTCAAAACACTCATCGGAGAAAACTGTTCAACAAGAAAATCAAGTTTTCAAAACACTCATCGGCGAAAACAGATGAAAATCAAGTTTTCGAAATAGTCATCAGTAAAAACTGATGACTATCAATTTTTCAAAACACTCATCGGCGAAAACTGATTAGTAAGAAAATCAAGTTTTCGAAACAGTTATTAGTGAAAACTGATGAATATCTAGTTTTTGAAACACTCACCGACGAACACTGATGAATATCAAGTTTTCGAAACACTCATCGGCGAAAACAGATTAACCAGAAAATCAAGATTTTGAAACACTCATTGGTGAAAACTGATGAATATCTAGTTTTCGAAACACTCACCGACGAATACTGATGAATATCAAGCTTTCGAAACACTCATCGGCGAAAACTGATAAACAAGAAAATCAAGTTTTCGAAACACTCATTGGCGAAAATTGATGAGTATCAAGTTTTTGAAACTCTCACTGGCGAAAACTGATGAATATCAAGTTATCGAATCACTCATCGGCGAAAACTAATTAATAAGAAAATCAAGTTTTCGAAACACTCATTGGTGAAAATTGATGAATAACAAGTTTTCGACATACTCATCGGCGAAAACTGATTAACAAGAAAATAAATTTTTCGAAACACTTATTGGCAAAAGTTAATTATTATCGAGTTTCTGAAACACACACCGGCGAAAAATAATGAATATCAAGTTTCCGCCTGTCCGAGATGATGAATTGATTGTTTATTAGATTAATTAAGTTATTGTATGTGTTTGATGCATTTAAAAGCATGTTGAATTGCATTAGTGCTAGAGTGACTAAGCCTAGAAGGACTTAGGTGAAATGAAAGATGGGTTTAATTGAAACGGGACTCAGATGTAAAGAAAAGTGATATGGGGATAATAAATTATAATTTTAGCCAAGGGTCAAAGTAAGTAGTAGAATTTTGAACACTTCGCGCCAAAGTGTCAAGGATGAACACAGAATTTCATCTAAAATCATGATGATTGCTAAGTGACCCTAGGGACTTAATTGCCAAATTTCTTAAATGACCATGAAGCTATAGGGAATAGAGCTTCAGCACACACACACACACAACTCATTTGCACAAAACAAGAGAGAGAGAGAGAAGGTGGAGAAAGCTTGAAGGATTGGGATTGAAGAACTCGATTCTAGCTAAGATAATTCGTAGGAAAGCATCTAAACGTCACAAGAAACGTAATTAAGCTTAGAAACAAGGTAAGCATAGCGTCATTTCTCTCATCTTCAAAATTCATGGTTTTAGCTGAAATGGAGATATTTTTTAATATGATGTTTTAAGCTGAAAGAGAAGATTAAAACATGCATTTATGAGTTTCTAGAACATGAATGGATGCTTAGAGGATGTTGCATGTATGCTTGGAGGCTGGAAAATGATAATTTGTGATGGCTTTTTGTGGTATTCCTTATATTGAATTTAAGCATGAAAAAGCATGTTTTGAGTTGAAATTTTGATGGGTTTTGTTGTCAAAATGATGGGGATTAAGTTCCATTTAGTAAACTCTTTTGATTTTCAAGTGTGGGGCTTTAATCTGGTAAAAAGAAGCATTTAAAACCATTTTCACCCCGCATCAGCCGGCTGATAGCTAGAACAGCGGGCTGATGTGTTCATAATTTAGCCAGAAAATTTCCCAGATTATGAACAGCCGGCTGTTTAAATTTCTCATAAATGTTCATGTTTTTGCCCAGAAAGGTTCGTATTTTACCCAGAAAGTTCCATATTTAGAACAGTAGGCTGATGGGTTAAGAACAGCAGGTTGTTGTGTTTTTAAAGTGGCTGAATTAGCTCTCCAAAGAGCTATCAGCCGGCTGATAGGTCCTAACAGCTAGTTGATAGGTCCTAATAGCCGGCTGATAGGTCTCTGGGAATTTTTATTCTTCAAAATTAAGGGCCAATCAGCCGGCTGATGGCCCCAATCAGCTAGTTGATAGGCCCCTATTTTGCATAGTGAACTTAATCACTTTAAATAATGTTTTAAACACTTAATTCCATTCTCAAACATAATGCTTAATGATTTTAAGTAAATTGAAATATGAATCAAGGGGAAATAACATAGAAAGAAAGAAAAGAGAGCTAAGTATTCAATGTACATGTATCGGTAAAGAATGAGTCCATGATCGATTGACCAATTTTCGGTATGGGACGACCGTTGGAATTTCGACAGTTGTGTCATTATTTGGGATGGCAAAACATCCATTCGATTAAGACTGTAATTTTACGTAAACACCATGTTGGTTGCCGAATTTTAAGCTAGTATGCCCTATGTGGCCATCTATGAGCGACATGCTTAAAATTAGGCGAACCATGATTGGGACCCATTTCATTCCAATATATGTATATGTGAATATCATATCATTGAGATGAATTATTGACTCTTAAGGAAAGATACCATGCATATATTAAATTGTTGATCCACAGGGAAAGACACAATACATGCGATAGGTTGATTCTTAAGGTAAGACGTAATGAATCCTTTGAATGTATGTGTTCAAGGAATTGAACAGTTAGTCCTCCGGGACAAGAAGATGAATCCTAGGTATATGTAAATGTATATGGGAGGCAAATTGTTGATCCTATGGGAAAGACGCAAATGTTCCTCCAATGATGATGTTATGAGGGACGGATTGTTGATCCTTCGGGAAAGATGGAAATGGTCCTATAATGATGATGTATGTTTGGATGTGTGCGAGTGTTCGTGTTATGGCACTCCCGATGCTCATATGTTTTATGAAATTAGGGCTAGATGCCCACATGTTTACTATGTGTTATTTCAGTACCTTTGGAATTATGAATGATGATGGTATGATGAAATGTTTTATGTATATTCATATTTCTCTAGTTTATGATGTTTTGCAAAGATGAGGATGATGCAATTCCATACCATACCAATGAATGGATTGAATAAGTGCTTGAGTAATGTATCAAAGGTTGCATTCACAAGAATACATGCCATGCTTATGTATGTTTTAAAGAAATAAATGATGTTGCATCCATGTTTTAAATGTTATGAAATGTATGAGGAAATGCAGGGATTTTCTGTATGAAGATACAGTGGTACACATTAGCGGTTTTCAAAACCAGGTTGCTATGATTGCTGAGATTATAAATCTCACGATTACGTTGATGTGTATCAGATGCCTAGGTACTTAGTCACGTTGGAGGCCAAGCTGGAATGGAGGCATGATCCAGTACTGGGTTGGGTTGTAGTGGTTGACGATGTGATTGTACATGTAGTGACTTATCTGACGCCTTCTCAAAGAATATGATGACGTAGTATATGTTTTCTTTTGCTTTTTTTTGCAATCCCCATCCCTTAGACTTTGTCCTTTAGTATCTTTTTGGAA
This sequence comes from Senna tora, assembly GCA_014851425.1. Classification (NCBI taxonomy): domain Eukaryota; kingdom Viridiplantae; phylum Streptophyta; class Magnoliopsida; order Fabales; family Fabaceae; genus Senna; species Senna tora. Next base: position 48,716 of record JAAIUW010000090.1, on the reverse strand, counting down.
TGGTTACAAAGTCCTAGTAAATATTATATATAGGAAGGGATGGAGGACATGTTTTGGTTATGTATATGAATGGTATGTAAGTAAGGACTAGAGTCTTTATCCACTAGTAGGTTAAGGGCTAAGATCTTAAGATGGTTGCTATCCTTAGATCTTCTCCCTTTATGGGACTCTAGCTTTAATGATGGATGGTATGTGTATCATGTATGTTTATAGTAAATAGAAGGTTATGTAATGAATATGCTTGTGTTTGATTTTAATTTAATACTTCCGCTGAGAGAGATGAGTGCGATACCCGAGAGTAGCAACCCAAACCAACTCAACTTAATAAATCAACTTGGTAAAATTTTAAATGAACTCGGGTAAGAAAGGCTAGTAACATACAAATTCATATCATTTATACACTAAAATGGACGTAGGGAATTGGGGTGTTACAACACTACCTTAGTTAGAACTAATTAAGGGAGTTCAAACTAGGTAGATAATATTTAGATTCCTCATAGGAAGACTTGAATCGAGCTAGTTAGCAAAGGATAGGTAATAGTACTAGCTTTTATACAAGTCTGACTGAAGGAATGGAATTAGGTTTGGGTAGCCTTTATTTCTATTTGAGTCATATTAAACTCTATAAATACAACTGTTATTGAGAAGTCAATACTGTTAGTTTTGAAGAGTGAAGTATGCTTCCAAGAAGGAATGCTAGGAATATTCGAAAGGCTAAAGAGAACCCTGAGAATTCGACGCAGATTATGCGGGAAATGGCAGAGGCAATGAAACGACAAGCCGATGCCGCTAACCGCATACTGCAACACATCCAAGGAGATAGGGATGATAGGCCTCAAGGACATAGGGGTAGAGATGGTGACTATCATGGGTGGGCAGAATTTCAAAAAGCAAAACCACCAACCTTTAGGGGTGAGTTTAAACTGACCCTAGCTGAAGAGTGGATTCAAGAATTAGAGAAGTTGTTCAAAGTGTTGAGGAGTTCTGATGAGTAAAAAGTTGAGTACGGCATCTATATGTTAGCCAGTGAGGCCAAGAACTAGTGGAAAGGAGCTCGGCAGTTGATGGAGGCTCATGGCACTCAACTTGCGTGGGAACACTTTAAGATTGCTTTCTTTGAAAAATATTACCCAGTTAGTGTGAGGAACCAAAAGGAGATTGAGTTTATGCAGATGAAACAGGGAAATATGCCTTTTGAGGAATTCATAGCTAAGTATGAGGAGTTGTCAAACTTTTCATCTTATTTGAAGCATTATGCTGATGAGGCATGGAAGGCTATGCATGTCACGGCGGCTTTTAATACTGCCATGCGGAATGTAATAGCTCCTCTTGATATTAAGAATTATGCGAAACTGGTAAATAGGTGCCGTATTGTTGCTAGAAACATAGAAGTCGCGGAGAAACTGAAACAGGGAACTAATTTTAGCAACAGAAAGGCCAATGAATTTCTCTAAGGGCGGAAGTAGCAAAGGAAAGAAACCTATGGTGAGTAAGTCTGCACCTAACTCTTGTCCCAACTATGGGAAAAGACATGGAGGGAGACCATGTTTATTAGGCTCGAATGTCTGTTTCGCTTGCGGTCAGACAGGGCATTATGCTACAGACTGTCCTCAAAAGAAGCAAACAAGTGAGGGAGCAAAGCCTCCAACTAAAGGGAGAGTCTTTCCTCTGAAAGGTGAAGCGGCAACTGAATCGGATGATCTTATCGAGGGCACATGTATGATAAATGGTAAGTCATTGACTGTATTGTTTGATTCAGGTGCTACGCACTCTATTATTAACTCTAAATGTGTGAAGGAACTAAACTTGCCAATGACTACTCTTCCATTTAATTTGTCCATTTCTACTCCTACGGGAGAATGTGTTGTGACTTCTTTAGTATGTTTGAACTGTCCAATTATTGTGGAGAATAGATCTTTTAAAGTCAATCTTATTTGTTTAAATTTATCAGGTATTGATGTAATCTTAGGAATGAACTGGTTGTTTGAAAATCAGGTGGTCCTAAATTGTTGTGAAAAATCTGTGACTTTCGCAGATACCAACACTGTTAATAAGAGAAATGAGGGAAAGAGTCAAAGAATGAGTTTTCTATGTTCCTCTGAAGTATAGATTCAGCATAAGCTTGATAATATTCCTATTGTTGAAGATTTCTCTTATGTTTTTCCAGAGGAGATAACTAATCTTTCTCCTGAAAGAGAAGTTGAGTTCTCTATATAGTTGATCTCTGGAACGGGACCGATCTCTATAAAACCATATAGGATGTCTGCTCCCGAGTTAGGTGAATTGAAGACACAGATAGAGGATCTGCTAAGTAGGTAATTCATCAGGCCTAGTGCATCACCATGGGGTGCACCGGTATTGTTCGTGAAAAAGAAAGATGGGAGCTTTAGGATGTCCATCGATTATAACCAGCTTAATCGGGTAACTGTGAAGAACAAGTACACACTTCCTAGGATAGATAACCTTTTCGATCAGTTAAGAGGTGTCACAGTGTTCTCTAAGATTGATTTGACGTTGGGATGCCATCAAATCAGAGTTAAGACAGAAGATATTCTCAAGACTGCCTTTAGAACTAGATATGGGCATTATGAATTTCTTGTGATGCCATTTGATTTAACTAATGCTTAAGCCATTTTTATTGATTACATGAACCGCATCTTTAGACCCTACCTCGATCAGTTCGTAGTAGTGTTTATTGATGATATTCTTGTATATTCTAACAATAGGGAAGAACATGAACAACACCTTAAGATTGTGTTAAAAGTGCTTATGGAGAAGTAGTTGTATGCAAAGTTATCCAAGTGTGAGTTCTGGTTAGAAGAGGTAAAATTCTTAGGTCATGTTATCTCCAAGGATGGAGTACCAGTAGATCCTAGTAAGACGAATGCAGTAGCCAATTGGGAGAGACGTAAGAGAGTGACCGAAATTCGTAGTCTTCTTAGATTAGCCGGTTACTATAGGAGATTCATTCAAGGGTTTTCGCAAATCGCGTTGCCCATGACAAGGTTGACCCGAAAGGGTGTACCTTTTGTGTGGACCTTAAATTGTGAAAATAGTTTCCAGACCTTGAAAGAATAGTTGACAACGACACCGGTGTTAGCCATACCTAATCCTTTCAGTGAGTTCGAGTTATACACCGATGCGTCCAAGAAGGGATTAGGCTGTGTGTTAATGCTAGAAAAGAGGGTAGTAGCCTATGCTTCTAGGTAGTTGAAACCTCAAGAGGAGAACTACCCGACTCATGATCTAGAATTAGCTGCCATAGTGTTCGCCCTAAAGATATCGTGGCATTATCTTTATGGGATTAAATTCGAGATATTTATCGATCATAAAAGTCTCAAATATCTCTTTGATCAGAAAGAATTAAATGAGACAGAGGAGATGGATGGAGTTCTTAAAGGACTATGACTTGGAGTTAAAGTACCATCCGGGAAAGGCAAATGTGGTTGTTGATGCCTTGAGTGGAGAATCTCTACATATGTCACAATTAATGGTTAATGAATTGAAGTTAATATAGAAATTTAGAGATTTGAATCTATCCACCTCAACTTTGTCTGATAAAATTTGTTTGAATCAGTTGAGGATAGAATGTGACCTTATAGCTCAGATATTAGAAGCTCAAAAAGATGATGAATTCCTAAAGTCCCTGAAGGGCCCATAGGAATTTGTGGAGTCATTATATGGGTTGGTAACATTTCAAGATAGAATATACGTCCCGAGTCAAGGAGGACTAAGGGAAAGAATAATAGAGGAAGCACATAGGACTAGCTATACTGTGCATTCAGGTACCACTAAAATGTACCAAGATCTCAAGAAGAGATTCTGGTGGCCAGGTATGAAGAGGGATATAGCCGAGTATGTCTCTTGGTGTCTAATTTGTCAGCAGGTAAAGATTGAACATCAGAAACCTGCGGGATTGTTAATATTCCTAAATGGAAATGCGACCAGATTTCCATGGATTTTGTTGTAGGTTTGCCTAGGACTCAATTACGAAATGATGCTATATGGGTCATAGAGGACAGGTTAACTAAATCTGCACATTTCCTGCCAATTAATATAAGCTTTGCACTAGATAGACTAGCTCACCAGTACATTCAAGAGATAGTGAGGTTGCACGGGATTCCATTAAGTATTGTTTCAGATAGAGACCCTAGATTGACCTCTAGATTTTGGTAATCCCTGCAAGAAGCTTTCGGCACAAAGCTGAATTTTAGTAGTGCATATCATCCTCAAAGTGATGGACAGACTGAGAGAACCATTCAGACTCTAAAGGATATGCTTAGGGCATGTGCTCTAGAACAAAGGGGGAGTTGGGATAAAAACATTCCTTTAGTGGAGTTTGCTTATAACAATAGTTTTCACTCCAATATAGGAATGGCTCCATATGAAGCCTTGTATGGGAGAAAGTGTAGGTCACCAATTTCATGGTTTAAAACCGTAGAAAAACATTTGTTAGGTCCCGAGTTGGTCCAAGAAACCACTAAACAGATAAAAATGATTAGGGAAAAGATGAGGAAAGCCCAGGATAAACAAAAGAACTATGTTGACAATAGGAGGAAACCGTTAGAATTCGAGGAAGGGGATCATGTTTTCGTCAAAGTTTCTCCAATCACTGGTATTAGCAGAGCTATAAAGTCAAGAAAGTTAAATCCTAGATTTATAGGGCCCTATCAAATTTTGAAAAGAGTCGGTTCATCAACCTATCAGATTGCATTACCTACATTTTTGTCAAATCTCCACAATGTTTTTCATGTGTCACAACTACGGAAACATATTCCAGATCCTTCACATATTTTGGATGTTAATACAGAACAATTGAAAGAGAATTTAACTTAACATCCTAGACTGGTAAAGATCATCAGTTCAGATGTCAAGCAATTCAGAAACCGGACCATCAGTTTAGTGAAGGTTTTATGGGAAGAATCTTCTCCTCAAGAGGCCACTTGGGAGAAGGAAGATGTCATGAGACAATCATATCCGGAATTGTTCCAAGAAATAGGTATGTTGTAAGTTTCAAGGACAAATATTTAAATATGGAGGGAGGAATTGTAACATCCGCCTCTCCGAGATGATGAATTGATTGTTTATTAGATTAATTAAGTTATTGTATGTGTTTGACGCATTTAAAAGCATGTAGAATTGCATTAGTGCTAGAGTGACTAAGCCTAGAGGGACTTAGGTGAAAGGAAAGATGGGTTTAATTGAAACGGGACTCAGATGTAAAGAAAAGTGATATGGGGATAATAAATTATAATTTTAGCCAAGGGTCAAAGTAAGTAGCAGAATTTTGAACACTTCCTGCCAAAGTGTCAATTATGAACACAGAGTTTCATCTAAAATCATGACGATTGCTAAGTGACCCTAGGGACTTAATTGCCAATTTTCTTAAATGACCATGAAGCTATAGGGAATACAGGTTCTACACACACACACACACAACTCATTTGCACAAAACAAGAGAGAGAGAGAGAGAGAGAGAGAGAGAGCTAGAGAGACGGTGGAGAAAGCTTGAAGGATTGGGATTGAAGAACCTGATTCTAGCTAAGATAATCCGTAGGGAAGCATCTACACATCACAAGAAATATAATTAAGCTCGGAAACAAGGTAATCAAAGCTTCCTTCCTCTCATTTTCAAAATTCATGGTTTTAGCTCAAATGGAGAAATTTTTTAATATGATGTTTTAGGCTAAAAGAGAGGATTAAAACTTACATTTCTGAGTTTCTAGAACTTGAATGGATGCTTAGAGAATGTTGCATGTATGCTTGGAGGCTGGAAAATGATAATTTGTCATGGGTTTGGTTATGGGTTTTGGTGGTATTCCTCATATTGAATTTAAGCATGAAAAAGCATGTTTTGAGCTGAAATTTTGATGGGTTTTGTTGTGAAAATGATGGGGATTAAGTTCCATTAAGTAAACTATTTTGATTTTCAAGCGTGGGGCCTTAATCTGGTCAAAAAGAAGCTTTTAAAACGATTTTCGCCCCGCATCAGCCGGCTGTTAGCTAGAACAGCCGAGTGATGTGTTCATAATTTACTTAGAAAATTTTCCAGATTACGAACAGCCGGCTGATAGGTTTAAACTTTTCATAAATGTTCATGTTTTTGCCCAGAAATGTTCGTATTTTACCCAGAAAATTTCAGATTTAGAACAGTCGGCTGATGGCTTAAGAACAGCCGGCTGTTGTGTTTTTAAAGTGGCTGAATTAGCTCTCGAAAGAGCTATCGGCCAACTGATAGGTCTCTGGAAATTTTTATTCTTTAAAATTAAGGACTAATCAGCCAACTGATAGTCCCAATCAGCTAGCTGATAGGCCCCTGTTTTGCATAGTGAACTTAATCACTTTAAATGATGCTTTAAACACTTGATTTCATTCTCAAACATCATGCTCAATGATTTTCAAGTAAATTGAAATATGAATCAAGGGGAAATAACATAGAAAGAAAGAAAAGAGAGCTAAGTATTCAATGTACATGTATCGGTAAAGGATGAGTCCATGATCGATTGACCAATTGTCGGTATGGGACGGCGGTTGGGATTTCCACGGTTGTGTTATTATTTGGGTTGGTCAAACATCCATTCGATTAAGAATGTAATTTTACGTAAACACCGTGTTAGTTGCCGAATTTTAAGCTAGTATGCCCTATGTGGCCATTTAAGAGCGACATGCTTAAAATTAGGCGAACCATGATTGGGACATATTTCTTTCCAATATATGTATATGTGAATAGCATATCATGGAGATGAATTGTTGGCTCTTAAGGAAAGATACCATGCATATATTAAATTGTTGATCCACAGGGAAAGACATAATGCATGCGATAGGTTGATTCTGAAGGGAAGACGCACTGAATCCTATGAATGTATGTGTTCAAGGAATTGAACAGTTGGTCCTCTGGGACAACAAGATGAATCCTAGGTATATGTAAATGCTTATGGGAGACAAATTGTTGATCCTTCGGGAAAGACGCAAATGGTCCTCCAATGATGATGTTATGAGGGACGAATTGTTGATCCTTCGGGAAAGACGCAAATGGTCCTATAATGATGATGTATGTATGGATGTGTGCGAGTGTTCACGTTTCGGCACTCCCGATGCTCATATGTTTTACGAAATTAGGTCTAGATGCCCACATATTTACTATGTGTTATTTCAGTACCCTTGGATTTATGAATGATGATGGTATGATGAAATGTTTTATGTATATTCATATTTCTCTAGTTTATGATGTTTTGCAAAGATGAGGATGATGCAATTCCATACCATACCAATGAATGGATTGAATAAGTGCTTTTGAGTAATATATCAAAGGTTGCATTCACAAGAATACATGCCATGCTTATGTATGTTTTAAAGAAATAAATGATGTTGCATCCATGTTTTAAATGTTATGAAACGTATGAGGAAATGCATGGATTTTTTGTATGAAGATACAGTGGTACACATTAGCGGTTTTCAAAACCAGGTTGCTATGATTACTGAGATTATAAATCTCACGATTACGTTGATGTGTATCAAATGCCTAGGTACTTAGTCACGTTGAAGACCAAGCTGGAATGGAGGCATGAACCAGTACTGGGCTGGGTCGTAGTGATTAGCGATGTGATTGTACATATAGTGACTTACCTGACGCCTTCTCAAGGAATATGATCACGTAGTATATGTTTTCATTTGTTTTTTTTGGAATCCTCATCCCTTAGACTTTGTCCTTTAGTATCTTCTTGGAAAGGTTACAAAGTCCTAGTGAATATTATGTGTAGGAAGGGAAGGAGGACATGTTTTGGGTATGTATATGAATGGTATGCAAGTAAGGACTAGGGTCTTTATCCACTAGTCTGTTAAGGCTAAGAACTTAAGATGGTTGTTATCTTTAGATCTTCTCCCTTCATGGGACTCTAGCTTTGATGATGGATGATATGTGTATCATGTATGTTTATAGTAAATAGAAGGTTATGTAATGAATATGCTTTGTTTGTTTTTAATTTAATGATTCCGCTGAGAGAGACGAGTGAGATACCCGAGAGTAGCAACCCAAACCAACTCAACTTAATAAATCAACTTGGTAAAATTTTAAATGAACTCGGGTAAGAATGGCTAGAAACATGCAAATTCATATCATTTATACACTAAAATGGACGTAGGGAATTGGGGTGTTACACTCATTGGCAAAAACTGATGAATACCTAGTTTTTAATCACTCACCGGCGAAAACCAATGAATATCAAGTTTTCAAAACACTCATCGGCGAAAACTGAAGAATATCAAGTTTTCGAAACACTCATCGGCGAAAATGGATTAACAAGAAAATCAAGTTTTCAAAACACTCATCGTCGAAAACTGATGAATATCAAGTTTCCGAAACACTCACCCGCGAAAACTAATTAACAAGAAAACCAAGTTTTCAAAACACTCATTGGTGAAAACTGATGAATATATAGTTTTTGAAACACTCACCGGCGAAAACTGATGAATATCAAGTTTTCGAAACACTCATCGGCGAAAAGTGATTAACAAGAAAATCAAGTTTTTGAAACACTCATTGGTAAAAACTGATGAATATCTTGTTTTTGAAACAATCACAGGCGAATACAGATGAATATAAAGTTTTCGAAACACTCATCCGTGAAAACTGATTAACAAGAAAATCAAATTTTCGAAACAAGCATTGCCTAAAACTAATGAATATCAAGTTTTTGAAACACTAATCGGCGAAAACTAATGAATATCAAGTTTTCGAAACACTCACTGGCGAAAACTAATTAACAGGAAAATCATGTTTTCGAAACACTCACCGGCGAAAACTGATTAACAAGAATATCAAGTTTTCGAAACACTCATTGGCGAAAACTAATGAATATCAAGTTTTCGAAACACTCACCGGCGAAATCTGATGAATATAATGTTTCAAAAACACTCACCGGCGACATCTGATTAACAAGAAAATCAAGTTTTCGAAACACTCATAGGCGAAAACTGATGAATATCAAGTTTTCGACACACTCATCGGTGAAAACTGATTAACAAGAAAATAAAGTTTTCGAATCACTCATTGGTGAAAACTGATGAATATCAAGTTTTTGAAACACTCACCGGCGAAAACTATTAACAAGAATATCAAGTTTTCGAAACACATTGGCGAAAACTGATGATTATCAATTTTCCGAAACACTCACCGGCGAAAACTGATCAATATCAAGTTTTCGAAACACTCATCAGAGAAAACTGTTTAAAAAGAAAATCAAGTTTTCAAAACACTCATCGACGAAAACTGATGACTATCAAGTTTTTGATATACTCATCGGCGAAAACTGATGACTATCAAGTTTTAGAAACACTAATCGGCGGAAACTGATTAACAGGAAAATCAAGTTTTCGAAACACTCATTGTTGAAAGCTGATGAATATCTAGTTTTTGCAACACTCACCGGCTAAAACGGACGAAAATCAAGTTTTCGAAACACTCATCGGCGAAAACTGATTAACAAGAAAATCAAGTTTTCGAAACACTCATCGGCAAAAACTGATAAACAAGATAATCAAGTTTTCGAAACACTCATTGGTGAAAATTGATGAACAAGAAAATCAATCTTTCGAAACACTTATTGGTTAAAACTGATCAATATCTCGTTTTTGAAACACTCACCGGCGAAAACTGATTAACAATAAAATCAAGTTTTCGTAACACTCATTGGTGAAAACTGATGAATATCAAGTTTTCGAAACACTCACCGGTGAAAACTGATGAATATCAAGCTTTCCAAACACTCACCGGCGAAAACTGATACACAAGAAAATCAAGTTTTCGAAACACTCATTTGCGAAAACTAATGAATATGAAGTTTCCGAAGCACTCATCGGCGAAAACTGATTAACAAGAAAATCAAGTTTTCGAAACACTCATTGGCGAAAACTAGTGAATATCAAGTTCTCGAAACAATAATCAGCGAAAACTGATGAATATCAATCTTTCGAAACACTCACCGGCGAAAACTAATGAATATCAAGTTTTCGAAACACTCATCGGCGAAAACTGATTAACAAGAAAATCAAGTTTTCGAAACACTCATTTGCAAAAACTGATGAATATCATGTTTTCGAAACACTCATCAGCGAAAACTGATTAACAAGAAAATCAAGTTTTCGAAACACTCATTGGCGAAAATTGATGAATATCAAGATTCCGAAACACTCATCGGCGAAAACTGATGAATATCAAGTTTTCGAAACACTCATCGGCGAAAACTGATTAACAAGAAAATCAAGTTTTCGAAACACTCATTGGCGAAAACTGATGAATATCAAGTTTTTGAAACACTCATCGGCGAAAACTGATTAACAACAAAATCGTGTTTTCGAAACACTCAAAAACTTATGAATATCAAGATTCCAGAACACTAATCGGCGAAACTGATGAATATCAAGATTTTGAAACACTAATCGGCGAAAATTGAGGAATATCAAGTTTTCGAAACACTCATCGGCGAAAACTGATCAACAAGAAAATCAAGTTTTCGAAACACACATTTGCGAAAACTGATGAATATCAAGTTTTTGAAACTCTCATCGGCGAAAACTGATTAACAAGAAAATCATGTTTTCGAAACACTCCTTGGCGAAAACTGATGAATATCAAGATTCCAGAACACTCATCTGCGAAAACTGATGAATATCAAGATTTCGAAACACTCACCGGCGGAAACTAATGAACATCAAGTTTTCGAAACACTCATCGGCGAAAATTGATCAACCAGAAAATCAAATTTTCGATATATTCATGGGCGAAAACTGGCGAATATCAAGTTTTCGAAACATTAATCGGCGAGAACTGATGAAAATCAAGTTTTTGAAACACTCACCGGCGAAAACTGATTAACAAGAAAATCAAGTTTTCGAAACACTCATAGGAGAAAACTGTTTAACAATAAAATCAAGTTTTCAAAACACTGATTGGCGAAAACTGATGAATATCAAGTTTTCGAAACACTCATCAGCGAAAACTGATAAATATCAAGTTTTCAAAACACTCATCGGCGAAAACTGATTAACAAGAAAATCAAGTTTTCGAAACACTCATTGGTGAAAACTGATGAATATCTAGTTTTTGAAACACTCACCGGCGAAAACTGAAGAATATCAAGTTTTCGAAACACTCTTCGGCGAAAACTGATTTACAAGAAAATCAAGTTTTCGAAATACTCATTGGTGAAAACTGATGAATGTCTAGTTTTTGAAATACTTACCAGCGAAAACCGATCAATATCAAGTTTAAGAAACACTCAACGGCGAAAACTGATAAACAAGATAATCAAGTTTTCGAAACACACATTGGTGAAAACTGATGAATAACTAGTTTTTGAAACACTCACCGACTAAAACTGAAGAATATCAAGTTTTCGAAACACTCATCACCGAAAACTGATTAACAAGAAAATCATGTTTTCGAAATACTCATTGGTGAAAACTGATGAATGTCTAGTTTTTGAAACACTCATCGGCGAAAACTGATTAACAAGAAAATCAAGTTTTCGAAACACTCATTGGTGAAAAATGATGAATATCGTGTTTTCGAAACACTCACCGGCGAAAACTGATGAATATTAAGTTTTCGAAACACTCATCAGCGAAAACTGATTAACTAGAAAATCAAGTTTTCGAAACACTCATTGGCGAAAACTGATGAATATCTAGATTACGAAACACTAATCGGCGAAAACTGAGGAATATAAGTTTTCGAAATACTCACCGGCGAAAACTGATTAACAAGAAAATCAAGTTTTCGAAACACTCATTGGGTAAAACTGATGAACATCAAGTTTCCGAAACACTAATCGGCGAAAAGAAAGGAATATCAAGTTTTCGAAACACTCATCGCCGATAACTGATTAACAAGAAATTCAAGTTTTCGAAAAACTCATTGGCGAAAATAGATGAATATCATGATTCCGAAACACTAATCGGAGTAAACCGATGAAAATCAAGTTTTCGGAACACTTATCGGCGAAAACTGATAAACAAGAAAATCAAGTTTTCGAAACACTCAATGGCAAAAACTGCTAAATATCAAGATTCCGAAACACTAATCGGCGAAAGTTGATGAATATCATGTTTTCGAAACACTCATCGGCGAAAATTGATAAACAAGAAAATCAAATTTTTGAAACACTCATTGGTGAAAACTAATTAATATCATGTTTTCGAAATACTCACCGTCGAAAACTTATTAAGAAGAAAATCAGGTTTTCAAAACACTCTTTTGCAAAAAATGATGAATATCAAGTTTTTGAAACACTCACCAACAAAAATTGATGAATATCAAGTTTTGAAACACTCATCGGCAAAAACTGATTAACAAGAAAATCATGTTTTCGTAACACTCGTTGGCGAAAACTGATGAATATCAAGTTTTCGAAACACTCACCGGCCAAAACTGAATAACAAGAAAATCATGTTTTCGAAACACTCATTGGCGAAAACTGATGAATATCAAGTTTTCAAAACACTCATCTGCGAAAACTGATTAACAAGAAATTCAAGTTTTTGAAACACTCATTTGCGGAAACTAATGAATATCAAGTTTTCGAAATAGTCACCGGCAAAAACTGATTAACAAGAAAATCAAGTTTTCGAAACACTCATTGGCGAAAACTAATGATTATCAAGATTCCGAAAGACTAATCGGCGAAAACTGATGAATATCAAGTTTTCGAAACACTCATCGGCGAAAACTGATTAACAAGAAAATCAAGTTTTCGAAACACTCGTTGGCGAAAACTAATGAATATCAAGTTTTCGAAACACTCATCGGCGAAAACTGATTAACAAGAAAATCAAGTTTTCGAAACACTCATTGGCGAAAACTGATAAATATCATGTTTTCGAAACACTCACCGGCGAAAACTGATTAACAAGAAAATCAAGTTTTCGAAACACTCATTGGCGAAAACTGATGAATATCAAGTTTCCGAAAGACTAATCGGCGAAAATTGATGAATATCAAGTTTTTGAAACACTCATCGGCGAAAATTGATTAACAGGAAAATCAAGTTTTTGAAGCACTCATTACCGAAAACTGATGAATACCAAGTTTCTGAAACACTCACCAGCGAAAACTGATGAATATTAAGTTTCCAAACACTCATCGGCGAAAACTGATTAACAAGAAAATCAAGTTTTCGAAACACCCATTGGCGAAACTGATGAATACCAAGTTTTCGAAACACTCATCAGCGAAAACTTATTAACATGAAAATCGAGTTTTCGAAACACTCATCGACGAAAACTGATGAATATCATGTTTCCAAAACACAAATCGGTGAAAACTGAGGAATATCAAGTTTTCGAAACACTCATCGGCGAAAATTGATTAAAAAAATCAAGTTTTCTAAACACTCATTGGCAAAAACAGATAATATCAAGATTCTGAAACACTAATCGTCGGAAACTGATGAATATCATGGTTTCGAAACACTCATCGGCGAAAACTGATTAACAAAAAAAATCAAGTTTTCGAAATCGACATAGGCAAAAACTAATGAATTTCAAGATTCCGAAACACTAATCGGCGAAAATTGATGAATATCAAGTTTTCGAAACACTCATCGGCGAAAACTGATTAACAAGAAAATCAAGTTTTCGAAACACTCATTGGCGAAAACAGATGAATATCAAGTTTCCGAAACACTAATCGGCGAAAACTGAGGAATATCAAGTTTTCGAAACACTCATCGGCGAAAACTGATTAACAAGAAAATCAAGTTTTCAAAACAATTACGGTCGAAAACTGATGAACATCAAGTTTCCGAAACACTAATTGGCGAAATCTGAGGAATATCAAGTTTTCGAAACACTCATCGGCGAAAACTAATTAACAAGAAAATCAGGTTTTTGAAACACACATTTGCGAAAACTGATGAATATCAAGATTCTGAAACACTAATCGGCGAAAACTGAGGAATATCAAGTTTTCGAAACACTCATCGACCCAAACTGATTAACAAAAAAATCAAGTTTTTGAAACACTCATTGGCGAAAACTGATGAATATCAAGTTTTCGAAACACTCACCGGCGAAAACAGATGAATATCATGTTTTCGAAACACTCATCGGCGAAAACTGATTAACAAGAAAATCATGTTTTTCAAACACTCATTGGCGAAAACTGATGAATAACATGTTTCCGAAACACTCATCGGCGAAAATTGAGGAATATCAAGTTTTTGAAACACTCATCGGCAAAAATTAATTAACAAGAAAATCAAGTTTTCGAAACACTCATTGGCAAAAACTAATGAATATCAAGTTTTCGAAACACTAATCGTCGAAAATTGATCAATATCAAGTTTTCAAAACACTCATCGGCGAAAACTGATTAACAAGAAAATCAAGTTTTCGAAACACTCATTGGCGAAAACTGATGAATATCAAGTTTCCGAAAAACTCACCAGCGAAAATTGATTAACAAGAAAATCAAGTTTTCGAAACACTCATTGGCGAAAACTGATGAATATCAAGTTTTAGAAACACTCATCGGCGAAAATTAATGAATATGATGTTTTCGAAACATTCATCGGTAAAAACTGATTAACAAGAAAATCAAGTTTTCGAAACACTCATTGGTAAAAATTAATGAATATCATGATTTTAAAACACTAATCGGCAAAAACTGGGGAATATAAGTTTTCGAAACACTCATCGACAAAAACTGATGAATATCAAGTTTTTGAAACACGCATCGGCAAAAACTGATGAATATCAAGTTTTCGAAACACTCATCGGCGAATACTGATGAACAAGAAAATCAAGTTTTCGAAACACTTATTGGCGAAAACTGATGAACATCAAGTTTTTGAAACAATAATTGGCAAAAACTGATGAATATCAAGTTTCCGAAACACTCACTGGGGAAAACAAATGAATATCAAGTTTTTTAAACACTCAACGGCGAAAACAAATTAATAAGAAAATCAAGTTTTCGAAACACGTATTGGCGAAAACTGATGAATATAAAGATTATGAAACACTGATCGACGAAAGTTGATGAAAATCATGTATTCGAAACACTCATCCGTAAAAACTATTTAACAAAAAAATCAAGTTTTCGAAACCCTCATTGGCGAAAACTGATGAACATCAAGTTTCTGAAACACTAATCGGCGAAAACTGATGAATATCAAGTTTTCAAAATACTCATCGACGAAAACTGATTAACAAGAAAATCAAGTTTTCGAAACACTCTTTGGGCAAAACTGATGAATATCAAGTTTTCGAAACACTCACCGGCGAAAACTGATTAACAAGAAAATCAAGTTTTCGAAACACTCATTGGCGAAAACTAATGAATAACAAGTTTCTGAAACACTCATCGATGAAAATTGATTAATAAGAAAATCATGTTTTCGAAACACTCATTGGCGAAAATTCATGAATATCAAGTTTCTGAAACACTAATCGGCAAAAATTGATGAATATCAAATTTTTAAAACACACATCGACGAAAACTGATTAACAAGAAAATCATGTTTTCGAAACACTCATTGGCGAAAACTGATGAAATTCAAGATTCCGAAACACTATTCGGCGATAACAGATTAATATCAAGTTTTCGAAACACTCACCGGTGAAAACTGATTAACAAGAAAATCAAGTTTTCGAAACACTCATTGGCGAAAACTGATGAATATCAAGATTCCGAAACACTAATCGGCGAAAACTGATGAATATCATGTTTTCGAAACACTCATCGGCAAAACTTGATTAACAAGAAAATCAAGTTTTCGAAACACTCATTGGTGAAAACTGATGAATATCAAGATTGTGAAACACTAATCGGCGAAAACTGATGAATATCAAGTTTTCGAAACACTCATCGGTGAAAACTGATTAAGAAGAAAATCAAGTTTTCGAAACACTCATCGGCGAAAACTGGTTAACAAGAAAATCAAGTTTTCGAAACACTCATGGGCGAAAAGTGATGAATATCAACTTTTCGAAACACTCACCGGCGAAAACTGATTAATGAGAAAATCAATTATTTGGAACACTCATTGGCGAAAACTTATGAATACCAAGTTCCCGAAACACTCACTGACGAAAACTAATGAATATCAAGTTTTCGAAACACTCACCGACGAAACCTGATTAACAAGAAAATCCAGTTTTCGAAACACTCATTGGCGAAAACTGATGAATATCATGATTCTGAAACACTAATCACCGGCGAAACCTGATGAATATCATGTTTTCGAAACACTAATCGGCGAAAACTGATTAACAAGAAAATCAAGTTTTCGAAACACTTATTGGCAAAAACTAATGAATATCAAGATTTCCGAAACACTAATCATCCAAAATTGATGAATATCAACTTTTTGAATCACTTATCGGCGAGAATTGATTAACAAAAAAATTAAGTTTTCGAAACACAAATTGGCGAAAACAGATGAATATCATGATTCCGAAACACTAGTCGGTGAAAATTGATGAATATCAAGTTTTCGAAACACTCATCGGTGAAAACTGATTAACAAGAAAATCAAGTTTTCGAAACACTTATTGGCGAAAACTGATGAATACCACGTTTCCGAAACACTCACCGGCGAAAACTGATAAATATCAAGTTTTCCAAACGCTCATTGGCAAAAACTAATTAACAAGAAAAGCAAGTTTTCGAAACACTCAACCGCGAAAACTGATTCACAACAAAACCAAGTTTTTGAAACACTCATTGAAGAAAAGTCATGAATATCAAGAATCTAAAACAGTAATCAGCAAAAACTGATGAATATCAAATTTTCGGAACACTGACCAGCAGAAATGGATTAATAGGAAAATCACGTTTTTCAAACACTCATTGGGGAAAACTGATTAATTAGAAAATTAAGTATTTGAAACACTCATTGGCGAAAACTGATTAATATCAAGTTTCCAGAACACTCCCCGACGAAAACTGATGAATATTAAGTTTTCGATACACTCATTGGCGAATACTAATTAACAACAAAATTAGGTTTTCAAAACACTCACTGGCGAAAACTGATGAATATCAAGATTCTGAAACACTAATCAGCGAAAACTGATTAACAAGAAAATCATATTTTACAAACACTCATCGGCAAAAACTGATGAATATCAAATTTTCGAAACACTCACCGGCAAAAACAGATTAACAAAAAAATCAAGTTTTCGAAACACTCATTGGCAGAAACTGATGAATATCATGTTTTTGAAACACTCATTGGCGAAAACTGATGAATATCAAGTATTCAAAACACTCATCGGCGAAAATTGATAAACAAGAAAATCACGTTTTTGAAACACTTTATGGCGAAAACTGATGAATATCAAGTTTTCGAAACACTCATCGGCTAAACCTGATTAACAAGAAAATCAAGTTTTTGAAACAATCATTGGTGAAAATTGATGAATATCAAGTTTCTTAAACACTAATCGGGGAAAACTGATGAATATTAAGTTTTTGAAACACTCATCAGCGAAAACTGATTAACAAGAAAATCAAGTTTTCCAAACACTAATTGGCAAAAATAATGAAAATCAACTTTTCGAAACACTCACCGGCGAAAACTGATTAACAAGATATTAAAGTATTTGAAACACTCACCGGCAAAAACTGATGAATATCAAGTTTTCGAAACACTCATCGGCAAAAACTGATTGACAAGAATATCTAGATTTCGAAACACTCATTGGTGAAAACTGATGAATATCAAGATTCTGAAACACTAATCGGCTAAAAGTGATGAATATCAAGTTTTCGAAACACTCATTGGAAAAAACTGATGAATATCAAGTTTTTGAAACACTCACCGGCGAAAAATGATTAACAAGAAAATCAAGTATTTGAAACACTCATTGGCGAAAACAGATGAATATCAAGATTTCGAAACACTCATGGGCGAAAACTGATAAATATCAAGTATTCGAAACACTCATCGACGAAAACTAATTAAAAAGAAAATCAAGTTTTCAAAACACTCATTGGCGAAAACGGCTGAGTATCAAGTTTCCGAAACACTAATCGGCGAAAACTGAGGAATATCAAGTTTTCGAAACACTCATTGGCGAAAACTGATTAACAAGAAAATCAAGTTTTCGAAACACTCACCGGCGAAAAATGATTAACAAGAAAATCCAATTTTCGAAACACTCATTGGCGAAAATTGGTGAATATCAAGATTCCGAAACACTAATCGTTAAAAACTGATGAATATCAATTTTTCGAAACACTCATCGGCGAAAACTGATTAACAAGAAAATCAAGTTTTCGAAACACTCAATGGTGAAAACTGATGAATATCAAGTTTTCGAAACACTCACCGGCGAAAACTGATTAACAAGAAATTCAAGAATTTGAAACACTCATTGGCGAAAACTGATGAATATCAAGTTTCGAAACACTCACTGGCGAAAACTAATGAAATATCAAGTTTTTGAAACACTCATCAACGAAAACTGATTAACAAAAAAATCAAGTTTTCGAAACACTCATTGTCGAAAACAGATGAATCTCAAGTTTTCGAAACACTCATCGACGATAACAGATTAACAAGGAAATCAAGTTTTCAAAACAATCAATGACAAAAACTATTAAATATCAAGTTTTTGAAACACTAATTAGCGAAAACTGATAAATATCATGTTTTCAAAATACTCATCGGCGAAAACTGATTGACAAGAACATGATGTTTTCGAAAAACTCATTGGTTAAAACTGATGACTATCAAATTTCCGAAACAGTCACCAGCGATAATTGATTACAAGAAATTCAAATATTTGAAACACTCATTGGCGAAAACTAATTAATATCAAGTTTCCAAAACACTCACCGGATAAAACTGATGAATATCAAGTTTTCGAAACACTCATCGGCGAAAACTGATTAACAAGAAAATCAAGTTTTCAAAACACTCATTGGCGAAAAATGATGAATATCAAGTTTTCGAAACACTCACTGGCGAAAACTGATGAATATCAAGTTTTCGAAACACTCACCGGCGAAAACTGATTAACAGGAAAATCATGTTTTCCAAACACTCATTGGCAAAAACTTATGACTACCAAGATTCCGAAACACTAATCGGTGAAAATTGATGAATAGCACGTTTTCAAAACACTCATCGGCAAAAGCTGATTAACTGGAAAATCAAGATTTCGAAACACACATTGGCGAAAACTGATGAATATCAAGATTCCAAAACAATAATAGGTGAAAACTGGTCAATATCAAGTTTTCGAAACACTCATCGCTGAAAATTGATTAACAAGAAAATCAAGTTTTCGAAACACCCATTGGCGAAGAACTGATGAATATCATATTTTCGAAACACTCACCGCCGAAAACTGATGAACAAAAAAATCAAGTATTTGAAACATTCAATGGGCAAAACTCATGAGTATCAGTTTTTCAAAACACTTACCACCGAAAACTGATGAACACCAAGTTTTCGAAACACTCATTGGCGAAAACTGATTAACAAGAAAATCAAGTTTTCGAAACACTCTTTGGCGAACCTGATGAATATCAAGTTTTCGAAACACTAATCGGCGAAAACTGATCAAGAAGAAAATTAAGTTTTCAAAACACTCATTGCATAAAATTGATCCAGATCAAGTTTCCGAAACGATCATAGGCGACTAGTTAATAACAAGAAAATCAAGTTTTTGAAACACTCATTGGCCAAAACTGATGAATATAAAGATTTCGAAACACTTACCGGCGAAAAATATTGAGTATCAAATGTTCGAAACACTCAGCAGCCAAAACTGATGAATATCTTGTACTCGGAGCACTTTTCGGCGTAAACTGATTCCCAAGAAAATAACGTTTTCGAAACACTCATTGGCGAAAACTGATGAATATCGAGTTTCCGAAACACTAATCAGCAAAAACTGAGGAATATCAAGTTTTTGAACACTCATCGGCGAAAACTAATGAATATCAAGTTTTCAAAACACTCATCGGTAAAAACTGATTAACAAGAAAATCAAGTTTTCGAAACACTCATCTGCGAAAATTGATGTATATCGAGTTTTCGAAACACTCACCGGCGAAAAGTAATTAACAAGAAAATCAAGTTTTTGAAACACTCATTGGCGAAAATTGAGGAATATCTAGATTCCGAAACACTAATCGGCAAAAACTGATTAACATCAAGTTTTTGAAACACTCATCAGCGAAAACTGATTAACAACAAAATCAAGTTTTCGAAACACTCATTGGAAAAAACTGACGATATCAAGTTTCCCAAACACTCATCGACTACTACTGAATAACAAGAAAATCTAGTTTTAGAAACACTCATTAGCCAAAACTGATGAATATCAAGTTTTTGAAACACTCACCGACGAAAAATATTGAATATCAAGTTTTCGACACACTCCCCGTCGAAAACTGATTGTTATCAAATTTTTGAAACACTTATTGGCGAAAACTGATTACCAAGAAAATCAAGTTTTGGAACCACTCATTGGCAAAAACTGAGGAATATCAAGTTTTCGAAACACTCATCGGCGAAAACTGATGAATATCAAGTTTTCGAAACACTCATCGGTGAAAACTGATTAACAAGAAAATCATGTTTTCGAAACACTCATCGGCGAAAGTTGATTTACAAGAAAATCAAGTTTTCTAAACAATCATTGGCAAAAACTGATGCATATCATGTCTCCAAAACACTAATCGGCCAAAACAGAGGAATATAAATTTTGAAACAATCATCGGCGAAAACTGATGACTATTAAGGTTTTCAAACACTCATTGGCGAAAACTGATTAACAAGAAAATCAAGTTTTCGAAACACTCATTGCCGAAAACTGATGAATATCAAGATTCCGAAACACTAATCGACGAAAACTGATGAATATCATGTTTTCGAAACAGTCATCGGTGAAAAATTGATTAACAAGAAAATCAAGTTTTCAAAACATTCATCGGCAAAAACTGATGAATATCAAGTTTTTGAAACACTCATTGGCGAAAACTGATTAACAAGAAAATCAAGTTTTTAAAACACTGATGGGTGAAAATTATTGAATATCAAGTTTTCCAAACACTCACCGACAAAAACTAATTAACAAGAAAATTAAGTTTTTGAAACACTCATTGGCGAAAACTGATTAACAAGAAAATCAAGTTTTCGAAACACTCATTGGCGAAAACGGATGAATATCAAGATTCCGAACACTAATCGGTGAAAAATGAAGAATATCAAGTTTTCGAATCACTCATCGACGAAAACTGATTAACAAGAAAATCATGTTTTCGAAACACTCATTGGCGAAAATTGAAGAATAATAAGTTTTCGATACTCACCCGCGAAAACAGATTAACAAGAAAATCAAGTTTTCGAAACACTAATCGGCGAAAACTGATGAATATCAAGTTTTCGAAACACTCATCGACGAAAACTGATTAACAAGTAATCAAGTTTTCGAAACACTCATTGGGGAAAACGGATGAATATCATGTTTTCGAAACACGCACCGGCGAAAACTGACTAAACAGAAAATCATGTTTTCGAAACACTCATTGGCGAAAAATGATGAATATCAAGATTCTGAAACACTAATCGGTGAAAACTGATGAATATCAAGTTTTCGAAATACTCATCGTCGAAAATTGATTAACAACAAAATCATGTTTTCGAAACCTTCGAGTGAGAAAAACTGATGAATATCAACTGTTAGAAACACTCACCGACGAAAACTGATCAACAAAAAATCAAGTATTTGAAACATTCATTGGGGAAAACTGATGAATATGAACTTTCTGAAACACTCACCGGCGAAAACTGATGAATATCAAGTTTTCGAAACATTCATTGGTGAAAACTGATGAATATCAAGTTTTTGAAACACTCACCGGCGAAAACTGATTAACAAAAACATCAAGTATTTGAAACACTCATCGGAAAAAAACTGATGAATATCAACTTTCTGAAACACTCACCGGCGAAAACTGATGAATATCAAGTTTTCGAAACACTCATCCGCGAAAACTGATGAATATCAAGTTTTTGAAACACTCAATGGCGAAAACTGATTAACAAAAAATTCAAGTATTTGAAACATTCATAGGGTAAAATTGATGAATATGAAGTTTCTGAAACACTCACCGGCGAAAACTGATGAATATCAAGATTTCGAAACACTCTTCGTCGAAAACTGATTAACAAGAAAATCATGTTTTCGAAACACTCATTGGCAAAAACTGATGCATATGAAGATTCCGAAACACTAATTGGCGAAAACTGATGAATATCAAGTTTTTCAAACACTCATCGGCGAAAACTGATTAACAAGAAAATCAAGTTTTCAAAACACTCATTGGGAAAAACTGATAATATCAAGTTTCCGAAACGCTCATCGACGAAAACTAATGAATATCAAGTTTCCGAAACACTCATCGGCGACTACAGAATTACAAGAAAATCATGTTTTTGAAACACTCATTGGGCAAAACTGATGAATATCAAGTTTTGGAAACACTCCCCAGCGAAAAATATGGAATATCATGTTTTCGAAACACGGCTCCGCGAAAACTGCTTAATATCAACTTTTCAAAACACTTATTGGCAAAAACTGATTACCAAGAAAAACATGTTTTGGAAACACTCATTAGCAAAAACTGACGAATATCAAGTTTCGTAAACACTAATCGGCGAAAACTGATGAATATCAAGTTTCCGAAACACTCATCGGCGAACGCTGATGAATATCAACTTTACGAAACACTCATCGGCGAAAATTGATTAACAAGAGTATCAAGTTATCGAAACACTCATTGGCGAAAATAGATGAATATCTTGTTTTCTAAACACTCACCGGCCAAAACTGATGAATATCAAGTTTTCGAAACACTGACCAGCGACAATGAACAATATCAAGTTTTCAAAACACTCATTGGCGAAAACTGATGAATCTCAAGATTTCGAAACACTAATCGACAAAAACTGATGAATATCATGCATTCGAAACACTTGTCGGCGAAAATTAATTAACAAGAAAATGAAGTTTTTGAAACACTCATTGGCAAAAACTGATGCATATCATGATTCCGAAACACTAATCGACTAAAACTGATGAATATCAATTTTTCGAAACACTCATCGGCGAAAAATTATTAACAAAAAAATCATGTTTTCGAAACACTCATTGGCGAAAACTTATGAATATGAAGATTCCGAAACACTAATCAGCGAGAATTGATGTATATCAAGATTTCGAAACACTCATCGGTGAAAACTGATTAACAACAAAATCATGTTTTCGAAACATTCATGGGCGAAAAGTGATGAATATCATGTTTCCGAAACACTCATCGGTGAAAACTGATGAATATCATGTTTCTGAAACACTCAATGGCGACTACTGAATAACAAGAAAATCAAGTTTTTGACACACTCATTGCGAAAACTGATGAATATCAAGTTTTAGAGACACGCACCGGCGAAAACTAATGATTATCAAGTTTTCAAAACACTGACCAGCGACAACTGATTAATATCAAGTTTTCGAAAAACTCATGGGCGAAAACTGATGAATATGAAGATTTCGAAACACTAATCGACGAAAACTGATGAATATCAAGTTTTCGACACACTCATCGGCGAAAACTGATTAACAAAAAAATCAAGATTTCGAAACACTCATCGGGGAAAACTGATTAACAAGAAAATCAAATTTTCGAAACACTCATTGGCGAAAACTGATGACTATCAAGTTTCCGAAACACTAATCGGCGAAAACTGATGTATTTCATGTTGTCGGAACAGTCATTGGCAAAATCTGAGTAACAAGAAAATCATGTTTTCGAAACACTTATTGGTGAAAAATTATGAATATCAAGTTTTCGAAACATTCTCCGACGAAAACTGATTAACAAGAAAATCAAGTTTTCGAAACACTCAATGCCGAAAACTAATGAATATCTAGTTTTCGAAACACTCATCGGCGAAAATTGTTGAATATCAAGTTTCCAAAACACTCATCGGCTAAAACTGATTAACAAGAAAATCAAGTTTTTGAAACACTCATTGGCGAAAACTGATGAATATCATGTTTTCGAAACACTCATCAACGAAAACTGACTAACAAGAAAATCAAGTTTTCGAAACACTCATGGCAAAAACTGATGAATATCAAGATTCCGAAACACTAATCGGTGAAAACTGATGAATATCAAGTTTTCGAAACACTCATCGGCGAAAACTGATTAACAAGAAAATCAAGTTTTCGAAACACTCATTGGCGAACACTGATGATTGTCAAGTTTTTGAAACACTCACCGGCAGAAATTGATTAACAAAAAAATTAAGTATTAGAAACATTCATTGGGGAAAACTGATGAATATGAAGTTTCTAAAACACTCACCGGCGAAAACTGATTAATGAGAAAATCAAGTATCTGGAGCACTCATTGCCGAAAACTGATGAATATCAAGTTTTCGAAATACTCATCGGCGAAAATTGATCAATATCAAGTTTTCGAAACACTTATTGGCGAAAACTGATTCCCAAGAAAATCAAGTTTTGGAAGCACTCAATGGCAAAAACTGACGAATATCAAGTTTCCAAAACACTAATTGGCAAAAAGTGAGGAATATCAAGTTTTGAAACACTCACCGGCGAAAACTAATGAATATCAAGTTTTCGAAACCCTCTTCGGCGAAAATTGATTAACAAGAAAATAAAGTTTTCGAAACACACATTGGCGAAAACTGATGAATATCAAGTTTTTGAAACACTCATCGGCGAAAACTGATTAACAAGAAAATCATGTTTTCGAAACACTCATTGCCGAAAACTGATGAATATCAAGATTCCGAAACACTAATCACCGAAAATTGATTAATATCATGTTTTTAAAACACTCATCGGAGAAAACTGATTAAAAAGAAAATCAAGTTTTCTAAATTATCATTGGCGAAAACTGATGAATATCAAGTTTCCAAAACACTAATCGGCGAAAACTGAGGAATATAAGTTTTCGAAACACTCAACAAACTAATGAATATCAAGTTTTCGAAACACTCATCGGCGAAAACTAATTAACAAGAAAATCATGTTTTCGAAACACTCTTTGGTGAAAACTGATGAATATCAAGTTTTCGAAACACTAATCGGCGAAAACTGATTAACAAGAAAATCATGTTTTCGAAACACTCATTGGCGAAAACTGATGAATATCAAGTTTTCGAAACACTCATCGGCGAAAATTGATTAAAAGAAAATCAAGTTTTCGAAACATCATTGTCGAAAACTAATGAATATCATGTTTACGAAACACTCATTAGCGAAAACTGATGAATATCAAGTTTTTGAAACATTCACCGGCGAAACCTAATTAACAAGAAAATCATGTTTTCGAAACACTGATTGGAGAAAACTGATGAATATCAAGATTCTTAAACACTAATCGGCGAAAATTGATGAATATCAACTTTTCGAAACACTCATTGGCGAAAACTGATTAACAAGAAAATCAAGTTTTTGAAACACTCATTGGTGAAAAATGATGAATATCAAGTTTTCGAAACACTCATCGGCGGAAATTGTTCCACAAGAAAATCAAGTTTTTCAAACACTCATTGGCGAAAACTGATGATTATCAAGTTTTCGAAACACCCACCGACGAAAACTGATTAATAAGAAAATCAAGTAGTTGGAACACTCATTGGCGAAAACTGATGAATATCAAGTTTCCGAAACACTCACCGGCGAAAACTATGAATATCAAGTTTTCAAAACACTCATCGGCGAAAACTGATTAACAAGAAAATCAAGTTTTCGAGACACTCATTGGCAAAAACTGATGAATATCAAGTTTTCGACACACTCATCGGCGAAAACTGATTAACAAAAAAATCAAGTTTTCGAAACATCATTGCCGAAAACTGAAGAATATCATGTTTCCGAAACACTCATTAGCGAAAACTGATGAATATCAAGTTTTGAAACATTCACCGGCGAAACCTGATTAACAAGAAAATCATGTTTTCGAAACACTGATTGGAGAAAACTTATGAATATCAAGATTCTTAAACACTAATCGGCGAAAACTGATTAATATCAAGTTTTCGAAACGCTCATCAGCGAAAACTGATTAACTAGAAAGTCAAGTTTTCGAAACCCTAAATGGCGAAAACAGAAGAATATCAAGTTTTTGAAACAGTCATCGGCGAAAACTGATGAATATCAAGTTTTTAAAACCCTCACCTGCGAAAACTGATTAACACGAAAATCATGTTTTCGAAACACTCAATGGCGAAAACTGATGAATATCAAGTTTTCGATACACTCACAGGCGAAATCTGATTAACAAGAAAATTAATTTTTCTAAACACTCATTAGCGAAAACTGATAAATATCAAGACTTTGAAACACTAATCGGCAAAAACTGATGAATATCAAGTTTTCGAATCACTCATCGGCGAAAACTGATCAACATGAAAATCAAGTTTTTCAAACACTCATTGGCGAAAACTGATGATTATCATGTTTTCGAAACACCCATCGACGAAAACTTATTAATAAGAAAATCAAGTATTTGGAACACTCATTGGCGAAAACTGATGAATATCAAGTTTTCGAAACACTCACCGGCGAAAACTTATGAATATCATGTTTTCGAAACACTCATCGGCGAAAACTGATTAACAAAAAAATCAAGTTTTCGGATCACTCTCTAGCGAAAACTGATTAACAAAAAAATCAAGTTTTCGAAACACTCATTGGCGAAAACTGATGAATGTCAAGTTTCTTAAACATTAATCGACGAAAACTGATGAATATCAAGTTTTTGAAATACTCACCGGCGAAAACTGATTAACATGAAAATCAAGTTTTCGAGACACTCATTGGCGAAAACTGAAGAGTATCAAGTTTCCGAAACACTCACCGGCGAAAACTGATAAACAAGAAAATCAAGTATTTGAAACACTCATGGGCGAAAACTGATTAATATCAAGTTTTCAAAACACTCACCGGCGAAACTGATTAACATGAAAATCAAGTTTTTGAAACACTCATGGGCGAAGATTGATTAATATCAAGTTCTCAATACACTAACCGGTGGAAAACAGATTAATAAGAAAATCAAGTTTTCGAAACACTCATTGGCGAAAACTGATGAATATCAAGTTTTCGAAACACTCACCGGCGAAAATTGATGAATATCAAGTTTTTGAAACACTCGTGGGCGAAAATTAATTAACAAGAAATTCAAGTTTTCGAAACACTCATTGCCGAAAACCGATGAATATCAAGTTTATGAAACACTAATCGGCGAAAACAAATGAATATCACGTTTTTGAAACACTCACCGGCGAAAACTGATTAACAAGAAAATCAAGTTTTCGAAACACTCATCGACGAAAACTGACTAACAAGAAAATCAATTTTTCGAAACACTCATTGGCGAAAACTAATAAATATCAAGATTCCGAAACACTAATCGGTGAAAACTGATGAATATCAAGTTTTCAAAACACTCACCAGCGAAAACTGATTAATAAGAAAATCAAGTATTTCAAACACTCATTGGCGAAAACTGATGAATATCAAGTATTCGAAACACTCACCGGCAAAAACTAATGAACAAAAAAATCAAGTATTTGAAACTGTAACACCCCAATTCCCTATGTCCATTTTAGTATATAAATGATATGAATTAGTGTGTTACTAGCCTTTCTTACCCGAGTTCATTTAAATTTTAATCAATTCGGTTGATTAAGTGGGATCAGTTTGGGTACTAGCCTCGGGTTCTCATATATTGCAGCGGAAACTAGAACTAATAAAGCACTACTATAACCTAATACAAACACATGCGAACAAAGTCTTTTGTTAAACTATTGTATGCCTTGGCATTTTATTATACAACACATAAGGTTAGTTAATACAAGGAGAACTGGAGGCAACAACCCTGCCACTCAGATCTCATCGAAAACACTAGCAAGTGAGTATGACTCAGTTAATCATACATAGTTCCTTCATCCCTTTCTACAAATACTATCCAGTTAGCCAACATGGCTTTTCCAAACAGATATACTACAATGGGCTAAAGGAATGGGGATACCAACCACAACAAGAAATCATATTGCTATATGCTTCTATCACTTACTATCACTATGTGTATCGTTACATTCTTAGCTACTATTACTTAGCCCAAAACTAAATTCTGTCTTCTTTCTAACTCCGCCTCTAATGAGCTTAGGTACCTAGGCATCTGATACGCACCAATGTAATCGTGAGATTTATAATCTCAGTAATCATAGCAACCTATTTTGAAAACCGCTAATGTGTACCACTGTATCATCATACAGAAAAATCCCTGCATTTCCTCATACATTCATAACATTTAAAACATGGATGCAATATCATCCATTTCTTTGAAGCATAATAAAACATAGCATGTATTCTTGTGAGTGCAACATTTGATACATCATTTCAAAACACTTATTCAATCCATTCATTGGTATGGTATGGAATAGTGTCGTCCTCATCTTTGCAAAACATCATAAACTATAGAAATAGGAATATACATAAAACATTTCATCATACCATCATCATTCATAATCTCAAGGGTACTGAAATAACACATAATAAACATGTGGGCATCTAGCCCCAATTTCATAAGACATATGAGCATCGGGAGTGACGCAACGCGAGCACTCGCACACATCCATACATTCATCATCATTGTAGGACCCTTTGCTGTCTTTCCCGAAGGATCAACAATTCGTCCCTCATAACATCATCATTAGAGGACCATTTGCTTCTTTCCCGAAGGAGCAACAATTTGCCTCTCATAACATTCACTTATACCTAGGATTCATCATGTTGTCCCGGAGGATCAACTGTTCAATTCCTTGAACACACACATTCGTAGGATTCATTGCGTCTTCCCTTAAGAATCAACCTATTGCAAGCATTGTGTCTTTCCCTATGGATCAACAATTTATATGCATGGTATCATTGCTTAAGAGTCAACAATTCATCTCCGTGAGATGCTATTCACATATACATATATTGAAAAGAAATAGGTCCCAATCATGGTTCGCCTAATTTTAAGCATGTCGCTCTTAAATGGCCACATAGGGCATACTAGCTTAAAATTCGGTAACCAACACGGTGTTTTTATAAAATTACATTCTCAATCGATTGGATGTTTTACCATCCCAAGTAATGACACGACCGTGGAAATCCCTACAGCCGTCCCATACCGACAATTGGTCAATCGATTATGGACCCATTTTTTACCGATATATGTACATTGAATACTAGCTCTCTTTTCTTTCTATCTATGTTATTTCCCCTTGATTCATATTTCAAATTACTTAAAAATCATTGAGCATCATGTTTGAGAATGAAAATAAGTGCTTAAAAACATCATTAAAAGTGATTAAGTTCACTATGCAAAACAGGGGCCTATCACTTGGCTGATTGGGGGCCATCAGCCGGCTGATTGGCCCTTAATTTCGAAGAATAAAATTTTGCAGAGTCCTATCAGCCGGCTGTTAGGACCTATCACCCAGCTGATAGCTCTCTGGAGAGCTAATTCAGCCACTTTAAAAGCACAACAGCCGGCTGTTCTTAAGCCATCAGCTGGCTGTTTTAAATCTGGAATTTTCTGGGTAAAATACGAACGTTTCTGGGCAAAAACATGAACATTTATGAAAAAATTAAACCTATCAGTCGGTTGTTCTTAGCTATCAGCCGGCTGTCATAATCTGGAAAATTTTCTGGGTAAATTATGAACACATCAGCCGGCTGTTCTAGCTATCAGCCGGCTGATACAGGTCGAAAATGCTTTTAAAAACTTCATTTGTCCAAATTAAAACCCCAAAACTTGAAAATCAAAAGTGGAACTTAACCCCTATTATTTTCACAACAAAACCCATGAAAATTTCAGCTCAAAACATGCATTTTCATGCTTTAAATTTCAATATGAAGATACACTAAACCCATACCCATACCCATGACCAATTTTCCATCTTCTAGCATTCCAGCATACATGCAACATCATCTAAGCATCCATTCAAGTTCTAAAACTCAGAAATGCAAGTTTTAATCCTCTCTTTCAACTTAAAACATCATATTCCAGAATTTCTCTATTTGAGCTAAAACCATGAATTTTGAAAATGAGAGGAAGGAAGCTTTGATTACCTTGTTTCCATGCTTAGATTACGTTTCTTGTGATGTGTAGATGCCTTTCTACGGGTTTTCCTAGCTCGAATCATGTCCTCTTAACTCAAATCTTCATTGCTCTTCCTTGAGCTTTCTTCTCCTTCTCTATCTAACTCTCTCTCTCTAAAATTGTAGAATGGGCTCTTCTAAACATTCTTGTGAGTATAAGCTGAATTTACGGTCTTGGGGAGAAAATCACATTTCTCACCCTAAACCATAAGCTTTCATTCATATAAGTCCCTTAGTCTTCTAATTATTCCTTCTAGTCCTTATTACATTAGCTACTCTAAACTAATGCAACTACATGCTTTCTAAGTGCATCAAACAATGTCAAACACAAGAAATTAGTTAGAGTTAATTCACAAATGATCATTCCATTAGCTGAAAAAGGCGGATATTACAATTCCCCCTCCTTATTGAAAATTTTGTCCTCACAATTTGAAGCATACCTATTCCAACCATTCTAGATATGATTTTCTCGTATCATCTCCTTCTTTAGGTTGCTTCTTAAGGAAGGGAATCATCTTATATTGCCTTTGTACAAATGGAATAGTCTCATTTCTCAATTGCTTAGCGTCATTTTCTATAATCTTATAGGGCAAGAATACTAAGTCAAATGCTTTACCATTGAGTTACATCCCATCCCTATGTTTTAATTGTATTTTCTAATTTCAATAAAACTCATTTACCTATCTTAAACTCTACGATGTGTCTTGGAATAATACTATTTCATCAGACGACTCTGTGAATCCTTTTGAGTCCTCTGGGAAACTTTTAAGAATTCACCTTCTTTCTGGATTTCTAATATTTGAGCACTAAAGTTTCATTATATTCCTCCATGTGTTTAGACACATTTTATTAGGTAAAAACTAGTGTGGATAGGTTCAAATCTCTAAACTTCACTATCAACCCCAATTCTTCTACGATCACCTGAGAGATATTAAAGGGTTTTCTGTTCAAGACATCGATAACCTCACTTGCCTTTTCCAGATGGTACTTTAATTAAAAGTCATAGTCCTTTAAGGACTCCCTCCATCTCATTCGTCCCAAATTCTACTACCTCTCATGGAAGTGATATGTGAGACTTTTATGGTCACTACCTACCTTACTCTTAAGCCCATAAAGATAATATCTCCATATTTTCATGGCGAAAACTATGGTTACTACTTTTAGGTTGTGAATCGAATGCACCTCCTTATGAGGTTTCAATGGTCTAATGGCATAAGCTACTATTCTCTTTTCTTTCTTTAACACACAAACTATTTCTTTGTTAGAGGCGTTGGTGTACAACTCAAATTCGCTTAAGGGATTATCAGGTTTGACTAGGATAGGTGTGTAGTTACCTTCTCATTCGATGCTTGGAAACTATTTACACATCTTAGCGTCTACACAAAAGGTACACCCCTTCGAATTGATCTAATTCAAAGGCAACGCTCCATATGGAAACCTTTGGATGAGCATCTATCGTAATTGACTAATCTGAGAAACTACAAAATTTCAATCACTGTCATTGGTCTCTACAAATTTGCTATTGCTAGCTTTGTATAAAACTGCTTTTCCTTAAGCACTTGTAGTATAATCTTGAAATGTTCTTCCCTATCCTTGGAATACACAAGATTATCATTAGTAAACGCTATTGCAACCCAATCGAGGTAGGGTTTAAGATGTGACTCTTATAATCCATGGAAATAGTTGGAACATTTGTCAAAATTAATGGCATTATGAGAAATTGATAATGCATGTGTCTGGTTCTAAAAACACTTTTAGGAATGTCTCTAACTCTAACTCTTATTTGATGATACTCGGACCTGAAGTCAATCTTAGAGATCACTATAGTTTTTTTTTCCAACCGATCTATATGATCGTCTATTCTAGGAAGTGGGTCTTGTTCTTTATAGTAACTTAGTTCAATTACCTATAGCTGATACATAACCTACATCAAATTCACAATTTTCCATATCCATCCTAATCCCAAACAATCATCCATGAGTGTAGGCATACAACAAGAGATCCACCAATTTCATGTCTATGTCAATAGCTAATAACTACCAATGCTTATCACATACCATAAGGATAAAGTCCATAAGTTTCATGTTTAAAACAATCATGAACAACTATTCAATAAATCACACAAGTTCATCAAGCAATTAACTCTTGAGGGACGAAGGTGAGAGTGTCCCTTGTGATATACCGAGACTAATGAATTGTCAAATTAAGAGGCTCTCTATCTATGTCTTTAGCTCACTTAGTTCTAGAGGGAATATTTTGTATGGTGCTATAAGGATTGATCCCATTCCACAAAGCAACTCCATAGAAGACTCTACTCCTCTCTTAGGTGGAAGACTAGTCATCTCCTCTGAAACTTCATTAGAATAATCTATCACTACAAGAAGACTTTCTAGATTTGACGAATATCAACTTAAGAGGAACATAGAAAACTCACTCGTTAAATCTCACCTACAAAATCATTGGTGTTCCCATAATTATTGAAGGTCATTTATTCTTCACAATAACCCGGTTAAGCTGACTATACTCAATATACTTCCTAAAACTTACATCTTTTGGCTTCTCAAGTAGTACCGGTGCACCTCACCATGGTGATGCACTAGGTTCGACGAACTTCCTACTTAAAAGATCTTCTATTTGTGTCTTTAGTTCACCTAACTGGGAGTAGACACTCTATAGGGCACTATAGAGATCAGTCCCGTCCCGGGGATTAACTCTATAGAGAACTGAACTTCTCTATCAAGAGGGAGACTAGTTATCTCATCTAGAATGACATCAGGAAAATCTACAACAATAGAGATTTTTTTAAGTTTATGCTGGATTTCTACTTCAGAGAAATAGAGAAAACATACTCTTTCAATCTTCTCCTTGTTTCACTTACTGACATTTTTTTTGTATCTATAAAAGTCACAAAGTTTTCAAAACAATTTAGGACCACCTGATTTTCAGACAACCGGTTTATTGCTAAGATTTAATCAAAACCTGATAAAGTGCACATTAAAGGATCTATTCTTCATAACTATTAGGTAGATTAGGCATATATATAAAAAAAGAATAACAATGCCCCGTCTAGTAGGGATTTGAAAAGACAAATCTAATGGAAGAGTGGTCATTGACAATATACTTCCTCCAAGGGTTTTCCCACAATGTGGACAAGAGTTATGTGCGACATTGCTTATCATGGGTTTCTTACCTCTAACATTATTGCCCTTGAAGGAGTTCATTGGCCTCTTTTTGTTGGACTAAATTCTCTGTTTTACTTCCTCTGCTCTTTCTAAATTACTAGCGACTATTCGACACTTGTTAACTAGACCCGTATTGGTCATATTCTCAAAAGGGGAATACAACTTTACTCACGGAGGAGTTCAGTGCCGCCCCCAGATGTGTACCCTTCCAGGCTTCATCCGAGCGATACTTCAACCTATAAGAGAATTTAGATAACTCATCAATTTTGGCTAAGAATTCCTCAAATGGCATACTACCCTATTTCAACTGTGTGAACTCAATGTCCTTCTTGATTCTCACATCTTCTGGATTATACTTCACCAGAAGAGCAATTTTAAACGAATCCCAAGTGAATGGAATACCCTCATCCTTAATTAGTTGACGAGTTCCCTTCCACCAATTCTTAACTTCTCCACCTAGCTTGTAAGTGGCAAACCCAACCTTCTGAGCATCAGCACTCTCTAATACCTTAAACAGTTCTTCCAACTTCTTCAACCACTCATCAGCTAATGCTAGGTTAGACTATCCCTTAAAGGTAGGTGTTGATTTCTAAAATTCCACATACCCTCAATTACTATCAACTCCCTCTAATCGAACTTGAGGTACAATGTTCCCTTCTCCTCGGATGTGATGCAATGTTTGGGGAATAGTAGTGACTTGTCCATTCATGGCCTCTGCCATTACCCGCAAGGTTTGCATCATCCCACCGAGGTTTACCTCAACTCTTTCATCACTTCCTACATTTCCCTTAGGGTGAGGCATACTTCACTCTATAAAACAAATAGTATTGAATTTTCAATAACAGCTCTATTCATAAAGTTAATATGACTCAAATAGACACATGAAATACCCAAACCTAAACTACCCTTCCTAAAGTCAGACTTGAATACAAGCAAGTACTATTGCCAATCCTTTGGGAACTAACCTGATTCAAGTCTTCCTATGAGGAATCTACATCCTATATGCCTAGTTGGAACTTTTCCATCAAGTTCTAACTAAGGTATTGTTTGCTCTGATACCAAATCTGTAACACCCCAATTCCCTACGTCCATTTTAGTATATAAATGATATGAATTAGTGTGTTACTAGCCTTTCTTACCCGAGTTCATTTAAATTTTAATCAATTTGGTTGATTAAGTGGGATCAGTTTGGGTACTAGCCTCGGGTTCTCATACATTGCAACGGAAACTAGAACTAATAAAGCACTACTATAACCTAATACAAACACATGCGAACAAAGTCTTTTGTTAAACTATTGTATGCCTTGGCATTTTATTATACAACACATAAGGTTAGTTAATACAAGGAGAACTGGAGGCGACAACCCTGCCACTCAGATCTCATCCAAAATAGTAGCAAGTGAGTATGACTCAGTTAATCATACATAGTTCCTTCATCCCTTTCTGCATATACGGCCCAGTTAGCCAACATGGCCTTTCCAAACAGATATACGACAATGGGCTAAAGGAATGGGGATACCAACTATAACATCCCAAAAATGGAAACTCAACTTTGACCAAAAAGTCAAAGTGTTGACTTTTCTAAGTTGTTGACTTTTGTGTTGACTTTTCTTTAAATTGTTTGACTTTTTGATTTTTGAGTGTTTGGATGTATTTGCTTTTGTTTTTGTTTGTAATTGAGTTTATGAAACCCTAACTAGAGGTCAAGAGACCCAAACACCAGAGAAAAATGACCAGAGGAACCTTAACCCTAACACTAGGGACTAAATTGAAAAGAATAAGTTAGTTTTAACCATTTTCTTTAATAAGTGAAATAGGGCAGAAAAGACCTATTTGACCCTAGAAAGATACCCTAGGACACTCTAGAGATACCCTAAGACCTAGCTAAGGGACCCCAACCTCAAGAAAAGTCCTAAAAGGACACATTTTTTTCCAGTAAAAATTCAGGACTAAAATGAAAGAACTGAAAAATGAGAGCTTTAACCCCTTTAGCTTACTTAAGGCCTAAGGAAGCCCAATTTAATCACTTAGAGACACCCTAAACTATCCTACAAATGCCAGCCACGAATTTAAATAAAAAAAACACAATTAAATGAGTGTCATATTTTAAAAGTGGCAATAAATAAGAAACTTATAACAAATTAACCCCTTTTAATGCCTATAAGAGCTTGTAACCGAATTTACTAATTTTAAAGCCAATTAAAAACCCAATCAAGGTAGTTACTACATCCAGAAACTTAAGTAAGCAGAAATACAAGATTAAAATTAGTGAATTGAGTCTGGAAACCCGAGGCCATATGAGGTGTAGCTTAAATTAGGCATGCTCTTAAGCATTAACCACTAATGCACCTAGATCAAGGCCTACCCGAGACTTAAGTAATTAATCACCACCCAAACAAGCCCTTAAGAAGTGCCAGCACCCCTTAATATGTGTCCTAATGCTAACCCACGAGCCCCATCCAGCCAACACATAATCCCACTAATAATTAGATTTTCACATGGCTTAAGGCTTATATAAGGAAGGAAACCGGTTGAGAGAGGGCATTAGCAGGTAAAACGAAAAACCAGAGCTGAGAGTTGTGAGTTGAGGGTTCAGGGAGGTAGCTGGAGCTGTGGAGAAGCTGGGAATTCGAGAGTTAGCAGCTGGAGGAAGAGATAGGAGCTGAAAGTTCACACTCACCACACACCAGAATTCTGTTTTGTCTCCACCAATTTGCCCAAGCCATTCAGAGGTCCAAATCCGTGTTTCTTCTTCTGGAAATCAAGGTAACATAGTGTTACCCTTTCTTCTCCATCACTGAGCCAAGAGCATCCACCAGAAGTGGTGGTACGAGCCTCTATGACTCATTTTCCCGAGGCTGCCACAAAATGCCCTGTTTTGGGCAGTGAAGCTTCCATGGGGCATATCTCCTTCATCTGTTATCTAATTTGAGCGTGTGAGTAGTCATTAGAAAGCTAAGAGAATAATCTTCAAAATCCCCTCAATGCATGTATGATCTGAGGCTGCCGTACAAGGGTTCAGAGCCTCGAAAACTTGTGAATTGTTCTGCTAAAAATGCTATTCTTGATGATTGAACTATATGCTTGCTGAACTTTGTGTCTCTGATGTTCTGAGTCCTGAATTGACTTGATATGTTTAAGTAAATGTTATTAGCACCTCTTAGTGGATAGGATTTGTTGTGGTGACTCAGTAAGTTTCTGGTTTGACAGTGATGAATTTCAGCTTTTAACTTTGAAAATGTCCTTTTGCTAGAAGTAAGGTTGTCAATGTTATTTGCTGGAAATCTCTATGGCATTTTCTTATTTCTGTAAATTTGGTTGCTGTGAATTTTTCTAAGGGAATTGGGAAGGTTAGTTTCTGGTATGAAGAGGGTAGGATGAATGCCTGGTTTGAAAGTAGAAAAGGAATCATGAGCATGAGATTAAATTCTAAAACTCAAATTTCTTCTTCACATAGAAACTGCATTGGATTTTCATTACTGCCATTTGCTATAAATTTTCTATTTCCTGGCAATTCTTTGGTAAAATGCTAGTGAAAGAGTACAGTGATGGCAAGAAAACAAATAGGAAAAATTTGCTATGTTAAAAACAAAGAGGGCCTGAACTCTTGGAAATAAAATGTTTGGAAAACCCTCTTTGAATCACTGCTGGAAAGTGGGGGTATTCTTCTCCATGTACCTCCTGTATTTTCACAGTAGCTACATGCTGAAAAATGCACTTACCTAATGCTAAAATTCTGTTTTGAAACTTATGGAGGGTAAATAACCAGTGAAGTGTGATTTTCGAAAGAATAGCCTAAGTTTTACAGAATAAGGCATCAAAGTTGCATTTCCTTTTTATGAGTACATCATGGTTAGTGTTCTAGCTGGCATGACCCCAAGAAAAGCTTGCTGGTAGCTTAAATCAATTATATGGGAAAGCCTAGGCATGTCAAAGTGGGGTCTTGAGATTCAAACATGCTGAGTGTGGCTATGAGGTTTGGTGATTCTTTTTCTTTGGAACCTTCTAGTTAGCTAGTCACCCTGTAAATGCTCTAGAACTTCTGTTTAATCTAGTTTAGGCACCCTAAGTAACTAGAGGAACTAAAAGATAAGAAATAAATGGCAAAAAGGAAGGAAAAGTGTGCAGAAACAGTAGCTCTGTACTAATGTGACTGCACCAACTTGTTGTGCAAGTCACAAGCAGCCTAAATATGCTTGGGAGACACCAGGATGGGCAGGTAAGAGCTTAAAACAGAAAAAGAGAGGTAGTAGGGACTAAACTGAACTGATTTTTCTGTTTTTGCCCGTTTTTCAGAATCTCTGTAAACTGAGCTATCTGTGGTGAAATTCCTGTACTTTCTGGTTTTATATATATGTATGTACCTATGTGTTGGCAGGGAGGTGGTCAGAGTGGCCTCTAACCTCTTTTTATGCTCAAGTTGATTTTTAGGAGAATTTATCTGTTTTGCTGCAAAAGTATGTGTTCTGGTTGCTATTTTTCTGTGGAAACTGCATGAGGCAATGATTATGTTTTGATGCAATATTTGGTAAATTGCCCTGGAGAGGCAATATTTGTATTTCTGCCCCGGAGAGGCAATGATTATGTATTTCTGCCCTGGAGAGGCATTGATTGTGTTTTGATGCCCTGGAGAGGGAATGTATTTGGCAACTGAGTAAACATTACCTGTGGATAAAAATTATAATGTATAATTTGATCTGTATGAAAAGGACACACTAGGCTGGCTAGGAATGCGTCCGGGACGTAGCTGCCTAGCAACTAGTGAGGAAATAATCCAGTCCGGGACTGGTGATCCTAAGGTTCTAACTTTGTGCGCACACCGGGGGACGCCCTGGGATGTTAGGTAATTACCTGTTAGCCCTATTGGGTAGGCTTTCCATAGTGTTAAATGGTAAGTCGGCATTGTCCTGTTTCATTAGATTGGTTTTTGAATTGATGGTAATGGTTTAACCAGTTGTAACATGTCCTGGAGAGACTTGACGGTTGCATGTAGAGGTAAACATGAACTTTTTGAAAATACTGGCATGACTGAAAATTGGCATATAGTGGTAAATTTGCATGTTTTGAAACTGAAAATGATTTTTCATCTGTTTACAGTTTTCAGCATGACCCTTTGTATGATTGGAAATATCTTGTAATCAATGTGTATTATGTTTAAATTATCTGTTGATTGAGAAGGAAGCATTTTTTTCTGTATTCTTAGGAATGCAGCTGAACCACTAATTAGTTTTTATATATAAAATTGGTAATCTATGTTACTTGGATTTTATATCTCATTACGTTAGTGTGTTCAGATGCCCAGGTACATTCTGTTGCTGGAGATTGAGGTAGAGCTCCTGGAGGTACCCCTCTTGGGATACTTCCATGTCCTGAAGGCGGTTAACGTCCTTTTCTTCTTCCCTTCGGTTGAGAATGCCCCAGGGACTTAGAAAGGGATGAGGTGGACAGGTAGCAGGAGCTGACTCACATTTTTGGCAGTGACTCTGATGTCACTCTAGTTTAGACTTAGTACTTACTATTTTGGGCCTGCAAGCCACTAACTTTGATACTTATGTTTGTATGTATATATGTCTGTATGGATTATATGCCGTGAACTTAGGTTTTAACTGTTTAGGTAATATGTAGAGGTATAGTACCTCAATTCCAGTTAACCTTATTGGTATGTGAATTTTGGGAGAGCGCGAGAGTTTCAAACATGTAACTTCTAGTTTCTTAGGTTAAAGTAACCAACCGAGAGTAAGCGATCCATGGGAAACACTTAACTTCATGAAAGGAAAACCGGGTTTTCAAGAAGTTAAGTAAATAACCTAATTCCGCAACTAAAATCAATAAAGAAACTAGGACGTTACACCAACCACAACAAGAAATCATATTGCTATATGCTTCTATCACTTACTATCACTATGTGTACCGTTACATTCTTAACTACTATTACTCAGCCCAAAACTAAATTCTGTCTTCTTTCTAACTCCGCCTCCAATGAGCTTAGGTACCTAGGCATCTAATACACCAACGTAATAGTGAGATTTATAATCTCAATAATCATAGCAACCTATTTTGAAAACCGCTAATGTGTACCACTGTATCATCATACAGAAAATCCCTACATTTCCTCATACATTCATAACATTTAAGACATGGATGCAATATCATCCATTTCTTTGAAGCATAATAAAACATAGCATGTATTCTTGTGAATGCAACATTTGATACATCATTTCAATACAGTTATTCAATCCATTCATTGGTATGGTATGGAATAGTATCGTCCTCATCTTTGCAAAACATCATAAACTAGAGAAATAGGAATATACATAAAACATTTCATCATACCATCATCATTCATAATCTCAAGGGTACTGAAATAACACATAATAAACTGTGGGCATCTAGCCCCAATTTCATAAAACATATGAGCATCGAGGAGTGCCGCAACGCGAGCACTCGCACACATCCATACATTCATTATCATTGTAGGACCCTTTGCGTCTTTCCCGAAGGATCAACAATTCGTCCCTCATAACATCATCATTAGAGGAC
Source organism: Senna tora (assembly GCA_014851425.1). Lineage (NCBI taxonomy): Eukaryota > Viridiplantae > Streptophyta > Magnoliopsida > Fabales > Fabaceae > Senna > Senna tora. Next base: position 8,784 of record JAAIUW010000090.1, on the reverse strand, counting down.
CATTTGCTTCTTTCCCGAAGGGTCAACAATTTGCCTCTCATAACATTCACTTATACCTAGGATTCATCATGTTGTCCCGGAGGATCAACTGTTCAATTCCTTGAACACATACATTCATAGGATTCATTGCGTCTTCCCTTAAGAATCAACCTATTGCAAGCATTGTGTCTTTCCCTGTCGATCAACAATTTATATGCATGGTATCTTTCCTTAAGAGTCAACAATTCATCTCCGTGATATGCTATTCACATATAAATATATTGAAAAGAAATAGGTCCCAATCATGGTTCGCCTAATTTTAAGCATGTCGCTCTTAAATGGCCACATAGGGCATACTAGGTTAAAGTTCGGTAACCAACACGGTGTTTTTATAAAATTACATTCTTAATCGATTGGATGTTTTACCATCCCAAATAATGACACGATCGTGGAAATCCCAACAGCCGTCCCATACCGACAATTGGTCAATCGATTATGGACCTACTCTTTACCGATATATGTACATTGAATACTAGCTCTCTTTTCTTTCTTTCTATGTTATTTCCCCTTGATTCATATTTCAAATTACTTAAAAATCATTGAGCATCATGTTTGAGAATGAAATTAAGTGCTTAAAACATCATTAAAATTGATTAAGTTCACTATGCAAAACAGGGGCCTATCAGTTGGCTGATTGGGGGCCATCAGCCGGCTGATTGGCCCTTAATTTTGAAGAATAAAATTTTCCAGAGACCTATCAGCCGGCTGTTAGGACCTATCAGCCGGCTAATAGCTCTCTGGAGAGCTAATTCAGCCATTTTAAAAGCACAACAACTGGCTGTTCTTAAGCCATCAGTCGATTGTAATAAATTCGGAATTTTCTGGGGAAAATACAAACGTTTTTGGGCAAAAAGATGAACATTTATGAAAAATTAAAAGTTATCAGCCGGCTGTTCTAAATTTGGAAAATTTTCTAGCCAACATAAGAACGCATCATCCGGTTGTTCTCGCTATCAGCCGGCTGATACGGGGCGAAAATGCTTTTAAAAACTTCATTTGTCCAGATTAAAGCCCCAAAACTTGAAAACCAAAATTGGAACTTAATCCTTATTATTTTCACAACAAAAGCCATGAAAATTTCAGCTCAAAACATGCCTTTTCATGCTTTAAATTTCAATATGAAGATACACTAAACCCATACCCAAACCCATGACCAATTTTCCATTTTCTAGCATTCCAGCATACATGCAACATCATCTAAGCATCCATTCAAGTTCTAAAACTCAGAAATGCAAGTTTTAATCCTCTCTTTCAGCTTAAAACACCATATTCAAGAATTTCTCTATTTGAGCTAAAACCATGAATTTTGAAAATGAGAGGAAGGAAGCTTTGTTTACCTTGTTTCCATGCTTAGATTACGTTTCTTGTGATGTGTAGATGCCTTTCTACAGGTTTTCCTAGCTTGAATCATGTCCTCCTAGCTCAAATCTTCATTGTTCTTCCTTGAGCTTTCTTCTCCTTCTCTCTCTAACTCTCTCTCTCTAAAATTGTAGAATGGGCTCTTCTAAACATTCTTGTGAGTATAAGCTGAATTTACGGTCTTGGGGAGAAAATCACATTTCTCACCTTAAACCATAACCTTCCATTCATATAAGTCCCTTACTCTTCTAATCTTTTCCTTCTAGTCATTATTACATTAGCTACTCTAAACTAATGCAACTACATGCTTTCTAAGTGCATCAAACAATGTCAAACACAAGAAATTAGTTAGAGTTAATTCACAAATGATCATTCCATTAGCTGAAAAAGGCGGATGTTACGGAAACATTCATTGGGGAAAATTGATGAATATGATGTTTCTGAAACACTCACCGGCGAAAACTGATGAATATAATGTTTTCGAAACACTCATCGGCGAAAACTGATTAACAAAAAAATCAAGTTTTCGAAACACTCATTGGAAAAAACTGATGATTATCAAATTTTCGAAACACTCACCGGCGAAAACTAATTAACAAAAAAATCAAGTATCTGAAACATTCATTGGGGAAATCTGATGAATATCAAGTTTTCGAAACACTAATTGGCGAAAACTGATGAATATCAAGTGTTCCAAACACTCATCGATGAAAACTGATTAACAAAAAAATCAAGTTTTCTAAACACTCATTGGCGAAAACTGATGAATATCAAGTTTTCGAAACACTAATCGGCAAAGATTGATGAACATCAAGTTTTTAAAACACTCATCGGCGAAAATTGATTAACAAGAAAATTAAGTTTTCGAAACACTCATTGGCGAAAACTGATGAATATCATGTTTTCGAAACACTCATCGGCGAAAACTGATGAATATCAAGTTTCTGAAACAATCATCGGCGACTACTGATTAACAAGAAAATCAAGTTTTTGAAACACTCATTGGCCAAAACTGATGAATATCAAGTCTTGGAAACACTCACCGTCGAAAAATATTGAGTATCAAGTTTTCGAAACACTCACTCGCGAAAATTGATCAATATCATGTTCTCGAAACACTCTTTGGCGAAAACTGAATACCAACAAAATCAAGTTTTGGAAACACTCATTTGCAAAAACTGACGAATATCAAGTTTCCGAAACACTAATCGGCGAAAACAGATGAATATCAAGTTTTCGAAACACTAACCAGCGAAAACTGATCAATATCAAGTTTTCGAAACACTCACCGGTAAAAATTGATATACAAGAAAATCAAGTTTTCGAAACACTCATTGGCGAAAATTATTGAATATCAAGTTTTCGAAACACTCATCAGCGAAAACTAATGAATATCAAGTTTTTAAAACACTCACCGGTGAAAACTGATAAATATCAAGTTTTTGAAACACTCACCAGCGAAAACTGATTAACAAGAAAATCAAGTTTTCGAAACACTCATTGGCGAAAACTGATTAACAAGAAAATCAAGTTTTCGAAACACAAATTGGCGAAAACTGATGAATTTCAAGATTCCGTAACACTAATCGGCGAACACAGATTAATATCATGTTTTCGAAACACTCATCGGCGAAAACTGATTAACAAGAAAATCAAGTTTTCTAAACAATCATTGGCGAAAACGGGATTGGATCCGGTGCAATTCCCTTCTGTGCAATTCTGGTGCAATTCCTTTAAAATGCACATTTTTACTTCATTTTTGAAGTACTAATATGGGCTCATACTAACAATAATCCACTATGAATAGATTAGAGACCAAATTATTATCAATATTTGCAAATATCATCACCTTAAATGAATTAGGTGTAACATCCGCCTTTTTCAGCTAATGGAATGATCATTTGTGAATTAACTCTAACTAATTTCTTGTGTTTGACATTGTTTGATGCACTTAGAAAGCATGTAGTTGCATTAGTTTAGAGTAGCTAATGTAATAAGGACTAGAAGGAAAGGAAGGAAAAGATTAGAAGAGTAATCTAAGCATGGAAACAAGGTAATCAAAGCTTCCTTCCTCTCATTTTCAAAATTCATGGTTTTAGCTCAAATAGAGAAATTCTTGAATATGATGTTTTAAGCTAAAAGAGAGGATTAAAACTTGCATTTATGAGTTTTAGAACTTGAATGGATGCTTAGATGATGTTGCATGTTTGCTGGAATGCTAGAAAATGGAAAATTGGTCATGGGTATGGGTATGGGTTTTGTGTATCTCCATATTGAAATTTAAGTATGAAAAAACATGTGTTTGAGCTGAAATTTTGATGGGTTTTGCTGTGAAAATGATAGGGATTAAGTTCCAATACGTAAACTCTTTTAATTTTCAAGTGTGGGGCTTTAATCTGGTCAAAAAGATGTTTTAAAAAGCATTTTCGACCCGTATCAGCCGGCTGATAGCTAGAACAGTCGGTTGATGTGTTCATATGTTGCCCAGAAAATTTTCCAGATTATGAACAGCCGGCTGATAGCTTAGAACAGCCGGCTGATAGGTTTAAATTCTTCATAAATGTTCATGCTTTTGCCCTAAAACGTTCATATTTTACCCAAAAAATTCCAGATTTAGAACAGTCGACTATTGTGTTTTTAAAGTGGCTTAATTAGCTCTCCAGAGAGCTATCAGCCGATTGATAGGACCTAACAACCGGCTGATAGGTCTTTGGAAAATTTTATTTGTGAAAATTAAGGGTCAATCAGACGGCTGATGGCCCCCAATCAGCCCATTGATAGGCCCCTATTTTGCATAGTGAACTTAATCACTTTTAATGATGTTTTAAGCACTTAATTTCATTCTCAAACATGATGCTCAATGATTTTTAAGTAATTTGAAATATGAATCAAGGGGAAATAACATAGAAAGAAAGAAAAGAGAGCTAGTATTCAATGTACATGTATCGGTAAAGAATGAGTCCATAATCGATTGACCAATTGTCGGTATGGGACGGCTGTTGGGATTTCCATGGTCGTGTCATTATTTGGGATGGTAAAACATCCAATCGATTAAGAATGTAATTTCATAAAAGCACCATGTTGGTTACCGAATTTTAAGCTAGTATGCCCTATGTGGCCATTTAAGAGCGACATGCTTAAAATTAGGCGAACCATGATTGGGACCTATTTCTTTTCAATATATGTATATGTGAATAGCATATCACGGAGATGAATTGTTGACTCTTAAGGAAAGATACCATGCATATAAATTGTTGATCCACAGGGAAAGACACAATGCTTGCAATAGGTTGATTCTTAAGGGAAGACGCAATGAATCCTATGAATGTATGTGTTCAAGGAATTGAACAGTTGATCCTCCGGGACAACATGATGAATCCTAGGTATAAGTGAATGTTATGAGAGGAAAATGGTTAATCCTTCGGGAAAGAAGCAAATGGTCCTCTAATGATAATGTTATGAGGGACGAATTGTTGATCCTTCCGGAAAGACACAAAGGGTCCTACAATGATGAGGAATGTATGGATGTGTGCGAGTGCTCGCGTTGCGGCACTCCCGATGCTCATATGTTTTATGGAAATGAGGGCTAGATGCCCACATGTTTATTATGTGTTATTTCAATACCCTTGGATTTATGAATGATGATGAAATGATGAAATGTTTTATGTATATTCATATTTCTCTAGTTTATGATGTTTTGCAAAGATGAGGATGATACTATTCCATGCCACACCAATGAATGGATTGAATAAGTGTTTTGAAATGATGTATCAAATGTTGCATTCACAAGAATACATGCTATGTTTTATTATGCTTCAAAGAAATGAATGATAATGCATCCATGTTTTAAATGTCATGAAATGTTTAAGGAAATGCAGGGATTTTCTGTATGATGATACAGTGGTACACATTAGCTGTTTTCAAAACAGGTTGCTATGATTACTGAGATTATAAATCTCACGATTACGTTGATGTGTATCAGATGCAGAGGTACCTAAGCTCATTGGAGGCGGAGTTAGAAAGAAGACAGAATTTAGTTCTGGACTGAGTAATAGTAATTAAGAATGTAATGGTACATATAGTGATAAGGTTATCATCTTAGTAAGTACTATAAGCATATAGCAATATGTTTTCTTGTTGTGTTTGGTATCCACATTCCTTTAGCCCATTGTCGTATACCTTTTTGGAAGGGCCATGTTGGCTAACTAGGTAATATATGCAGATAGGGATGAAGGAACTATGTATGAATAACTGAGTTATACTCACTTGTTAGTGTTTTGATGAGATTTGAGTGGCAGGGTTGTTGCCTCCAGTTCTCCTTGTATTAACTAACCTTATGTGTTGTATAATAAAATGCCAAGGCATGCAATAGTTTAACAAAAACACTTCGTTCACATGTGTTTGTATCAGGTTATCGTAGAGCTTTATTAGTTCTAGTTTCCGCTGCAATGTATGAGAACCCGAGGCTAGTACCCAAACTGATCCCACTTAATCAACCGAATTGGTCAAAATTTAAATGAACTCGTGTAAGAAAGGCTAGTAACACTCTAATTCAAATCATTTATATACTAAAATGGACGTAAGGAATTGGGGTGTTACATTAGGGACCAAATTGTTATTGATATTGAAAAATAGTCTCACAAGGCTATTTAGTGATGATATTTGTCAAAATTGATAATAATTTCGTCTCTAATCCATTCATAGTGAGTTATTGTTATAGTAAGTCCATATTAGCGCTTCAAAAATGAAGTGAAAATATATATATTTTGAAGGAATTGCACCTGAATTGCACGGAAGGGAATTGCACTGGATCCAATTTCGACGAAAACAAATGAATATCAAGTTTCCAAAACAATAATCGGCGAAAACTGACGAATATAAGTTTTCGAAACACCCATCGGCGAAAACTGATGAATATCAAGTTTTCGAAACACTCACCGGCAAAAATTTATGAATATCAAGTTTTCGAAACACTCATCGACGAAAAGAGATTAACAAGAAAATCAAGTTTCCGAACACTCATTGCCGAAAACTGATGAATATCAAGTTTTAGAAATGCTCATCGGCGAAAACTGATTAACAAGAAAATCAAGGTTTTGAAACACTCATTGGCGAAAACTAATGCATATCAAGTTTTCGAAACACTCGCTAGCGAAAACTGATTAACAAGAAATTTAAGTGTTCGAAACACTAATTGGAGAAAACTAATGAATATCAAGATTCTCATACTCTAATCGGTAAAAACTGATGAATATCAAGTGTTTGAAACACTCATCGACGAAAACTGTTAACAAGAAAATCAAGTTTTCGAAACACACATTGGCGGAAACTGATGATTATCAAGTTTTCGAAACACTCATCGGCGAAAACTGATTAGCTAGAAAATCAAGTTTACAAAACACTCATCGGCAAAAACTGATGAATATCAAGATTCCGAAACACTAATGGGTTAAAACTGATGAAAATCAAGTTTTCGAAACACTCATCGACGAAAATTGATTAACAAGAAAATCATGTTTAGGAAACACTCACCGGCCAAAACTGATCAATATGAAGTTTTCGAAACACTCGTCGGGGAAAACTGATTAACTAGAAAATCAAGTTTTCGAAACAGTCATTGACAAAAACTGAAGAATACCAAGATTCTGAAACACTAATCGGTGAAAACTGATGAATATCACGTTTTCGAAACACTCATCGAAGAAAAATTATTATCAAGAAAATCTAGTTTTCGAAGCACTCATTGGCGAAAAATGATGAATATCAAGATTCCGAAACACTAATCGGTGAAAACTGTTGAATATCAAGTTTTCGAAACACTCATCGGCGAAAACTAATTAACAAGAAAATTAAGTTTTCGAAACACTCATTGGAAAAAACTAATGAATACCAAGTTTTCGAAACACTCATCGGCAACAACTAAATAACAAGAAAGTCAAGTTTTCGAAACACTCATTGGCCAAAATTGATGAATATCAAGTTTTAGAAACACTCACCGGCGAAAACTAACAAATATCCAGTTTTCGAAACACTTAGTCGCGAAAATTCATCAACATCAAGTTTTCGAAACACTCACCGGCGAAATTTGATTAACATGAATATCAGGATTTCGAAACACTAATCGTAGAAAACTGATGAGTATCAAGTTTTCGAAACACTGATCCGCGAGAACTGATTAAGAAAAATATCATGTTTTTAAAACACTCATTGACGAAAACTGATGAATATCAAGATTCCGAAACAATGATTGGCGAAAATTGATGAATATCCAGTTTTTGAAACAATCATCGGCAAAAACTGATTAACAAGAAAATCAAGTTTTCGAATCACTCATTGGCAAAAACTGATGAATGTCAAGATTTCGAAACACGTATCGGCGAAAACTGATGAATATCAAGTTTTCGAAACACTCTTCGGCGAAAATTGATGAACAAGAAAATCAAGTTTTCGAAACACTCATTGGCAAAAATTGATGAATATCAAGTTTTCGAAACACTCACCGGCGAAAACTGATTAACAAGAAAATCAAGTATTTGAAACACTAAAGGTCGAAAACTGATCAATATCAAGTTTCCGAAACACTCATCGGCGAAAACTGATTAACAAGAAAATCAAGTTTTCGAAACACTCACCGGCGAAAACTGATTAACATGAAAATCAAGTTTTCGAAACACTCATTGGCGACAACTAATGAATATCAAGATTCCGCAACACTAATCGGCGAAAACTAAAGAATATCAAGTTTTCGAAACACTCATCGGCGAAAACTGATTAATAAGAAAATCAAATTTTCCAAACACTCATTGGCGAAAACTGATGAATATCAAGTTTTTGAAAACACTCACCAGCGAAAACTGATTATTAAGAAAATCAAGTATTCGAAACACTCATTGGCAAAAATTGATGAATATCATGTTTTCAAAACACTCACCGGTGAAAACTGATGAATATCAAGTTTTCGAAACACTCATCGGCGAAAACTGATTAACCAGAAAATCAAATTTTCGAAACACTCATTAGCAAAAACTGATGAATATCATGTTTTTGAAACACTCACCGGCGAAAACTGATTAACAAGAAAATCAAGTTTTCGAAACACTCATCGGCGAAAACTGATGAATATCAAGATTCTTAAACACTAATCGGCGAAAACTGATGAATATCAAGTTTTTGAAACACTCATCGATGAAAACTGTATAACAAGAAAATCAAGTTTTTGAAACTCTCATTGGCGAATACTGATGAGTATCAAGTTTTCGAAACACTCACCGCCGAAAACTGGTTAACAAGAAATCAAGTATTTGAAACACTCATTAGCGAAAACTGATGAATATCAAGTTTCCGAAACAGTCTACGGCCAAAACTGATGAATATCACGTTTTCGAA
>JAAIUW010000089.1:0-86679 GCA_014851425.1 Senna tora | reverse complement strand
AGGTTGATAGTGAAGTTTAGAGATTTGAATCTATTCACACTAGTTTTTACCTAAAAGAATGTGCCTAAACACATTGAGTAATATATTGAAACTTTAGGGCTCAATATTAGAAATCCAGAAAGAAGGTGAATTCTTAAAAGTTCCCAAAGGACTCAAAAGGATTCACAGAGTCATCTGATGAAATAGTATTATTCCAAGACACAGTGTAAAGTTCAAGATAGGTATATGAGTTTTATTGAAATTAGAAAAGACCATTAAAACATAGGAATGGGATGTAGCTCAACGGTAAAGCATTTGACTTAGTATCCTAGCCCTATAAGATTATAGAAAGTGACGCTAAGCAATTGAGAAATGAGACTATTCCATTTGTAGAAAGGCAATATAAGATGATTCCCTTCCTTAAGTAGCAACCTAAAGAAGGAGATGATACGAGAAAATCATATCTAGAATGGTTGGAATAGGTATGCTTCAAATTTTGAGGACAAAATTTTTAATAAGGAGGGTGGAATTGTAACATCCGCCTTTTTCAGTTAATGGAATGATCATTTCTGAATTAACACTAACTAATTTCTTGTGTTTTAGATTGTTTGATGCATTTAGAAAGCATGTAGTTGCACTAGTTTAGAGTAACTAATGTAATAAGGACTAGAATGAAAGGAAGGAAAACATTAGAGGAGTGAGAGACTTACGTGAATGGAAGGTTATGGTTTAGGGTGAGAGATGTGATTTTCTCTCTAAGACCCTAAACTTAGCCTTATACGCACAAGAATGCTCAAAAGAGCTCATTCTAAAGTTTGAGAGTTAGAGAGTTAGAGAGAGAAGGAGAAGAAAGCTTAAGGGAGAGTGATGACGATTTGAGCTAGGAGGACATGGTTCGAGTTAGGAAAATTTGTAGAACGACATCTACACATCACAAGAAACGTAATCTAAGCACGGAAACAAGGTAATCAAAGCTTCCTTCCCCTCATCTCCAAAATTCATGGTTTTAGCTCAAATGGAGAAAATTTCAAATATGATGTTTTAAACTGAAAGAGAGGATTAAAACTTGCATTTCTGAGTTTTTAGAACATGAATGGATGCTTAGATGATGTTGCATGCATGCTGGAATGCTAGAAAATGGAAAATTGGACATGGTTATGGGTAAGAGTTTAGTGTATTTTCATATTGAAATTTAAAGCATGAAAAGGCATGTTTTGAGATGAAGATTTTCATGGGTTTTGTTGTGAAAACAATAGGGATTAAGTTCCACTTTTGGTTTTCAAATTTTGGGGCTTTAATTTGGACAAAATGAAGTTTTTAAAAGCATTTTCGCCGCGTATCAGCCGGTTGATAGCTAGAACAGCCGGCTGATGCGTTCATATGTTGCCCAAAAAGCTTTCTAGATTACGAACAGTCGGCTGATAGCTAAGAACAGCCGGCTGATAGGTTTAAATTTTTCATAAATGTTCATGTTTTTGCCCAGAAACGTTCGTATTTTACCTTGAAAATTCTAGATTTAGAATAGCCGCCTGATGGCTTAAGAACAGCCAGCTGTTGTGTTTTTAAAGTGGCTGAATTAGCTCTCCAGAGAGCTATCAGCCGGTTGATTGGTCTCTGGAAAATTTTATCTGTAAAAATTAAGGGCCAATCAGCCGCTGATAGGCCCCTATTTTGCATAGTGAACTTAATCACTTTTATTGATGTTTTAAGCACTTAATTTCATTCTCAAACATGATGCTCAATGATTTTTAAGTAATTTGAAATATGAATCAAGGGGAAATAACATAGAAAGAAAGAAAAAGAGAGCTAGTATTCATTGTACATGTATCGGTAAAGAATGGGTCCATAATCGATTGACCAATTGTCTGTATGGGACGGCTGTTGGGATTTCCATGGTCGTGTCATTATTTGGGATGGTAAAACGTCCAATCGATTAAGAATGTAATTTTATAAAAACGCCGTGTTGGTTACCGAATTTTAAGCTAGTATGCCCTATGTGGCCATTTAAGAGCGACATGCTTAAAATTAGGCGAACCATGATTGGGACCTATTTCTTTTCAATATATGTATATGTGAATAGCATATCACGGACATGAATTGTTGACTCTTAAGGAAAGATACCATGCATATAAATTGTTAATCCACAGGGAAAGACACAATGCTTGCAATAGGTTGATTCTTAAGGGAAGACGCAATGAATCCTATGAATGTATGTGTTCAAGGAATTGAACAGTTGATCCTCCAGGACAACATGATGAATCCTAGGTATAAGTGAATGTTATGAGAGGCAAATTGTTAATCCTTCGGGAAAGAAGCAAATGGTCCTCTAATGATGTTGTTATGAGGGACGAATTGTTGATCCTTTGGGAAAGATGCAAAGGGTCCTACAATGACAATGAATGCATGGATGTGTGCGAGTGCTCCCGTTGCGGCACTCCCGATGCTCATATGTTTTATGAAATTGGGGCTAGATGCCCACATGTTTATTATGTGTTATTTCAGTACCCTTGAGATTATGAATGATGATGGTATGGTGAAATGTTTTAAGTATATTCATAAATCTCTAGTTTATGATGTTTTGCAAAGATGAGGATGATACTATTCCATGTCATACCAATGAATGGATTGAATAAGTATTTTGAAATGATGTACCAAATGTTGCATTCACAAGAATACATGCTATGTTTTATTATGTTTTTAAGAAATGAATGATATTGCATCCATGTTTTAAATGTCATGAAATGTATGAAGAAATGCAGGGATTTTCTGTATGATGATACAGTGGTACACATTAGCGATTTTCAAAACAGGTTGCTATGATTACTGAGATTATAAATCTCACGATTACGTTGATGTGTATCAGATACCTAGGTACCTAAGCTCATTGGAGGCGGAGTTAGAAAGAAGACAGAATTTATTTCCGGACTGAGTAATAGTAATTAAGAATGTAATAGTACATATAGTGATAAGGTTATCATCTTAGTAAGTATTATAAGCATATAGCAATATGTTTTCTTTTGTGTTTGGTATCCACATTCCTTTAGCCCATTGTCGTATACCTTTTTGGAAGGGCCATGTTGGCTAACTAGGTCGTATATGCAGAAAGGGATGAAGGAACAATGTATGAATAACTGAGTTATACTCACTTATTAGTATTTTGATGAGATCTGAGTGGCAGGGTTGTTGCCTCCAGTTCTCCTTGTATTAACTAACCTTATGTGTTGTATAATAAAATGCCAAGACATGCTAAGGTTTAACAAAAGACTTTCGCATGTGTTTGTATCATATTATAGTAGTGCTTTATTAGTTCTAGTTTCCGCTGCAAGGTATGAGGACCCGAGGCTAGTACCCAAACTAATCCCACTTAATCAACCGAATTGGTTAAAATTTAAATGAACTCGGCTAAGGAAAGCTGGTAACACACTAATTCAAGATATCTATGTACTCAAATCGACGTAGGGAATTGGGGTGTTACAACTGATGAATATGAAGTTTTTGAAACACTCATCGGTGAAATTTGATTAACAAGAAAATCAAGTTTTTGAAACACTCATTGGCGAAAACTGATTAATATCAAGTTTTCAAAACAACGAAAAACTAATGAATATCAAGTTTTCGGAACACTCAACAGCGAAAACTAATTAACAAGATAATCATGTTTTTGAAACACTCATTTGCGAAAACTGATGAATATGAAGTTTTTGAAACACTCACCGGCGAAAACTGATGAATATCAAGTTTTCGCAACACTCATCCACGAAAACTGATTAACAAGAAAATTAAGTTTTCGAAACACTAATAGGCAAAAACTGATAAAAATCAAGTTATCGAAACACTAATCGGCGAAAAACTGATGAATATCAAGTTTTCGAAACACTCATCGGCGAAAGCTGATTAACAAGAAAATCAAGTTTTCGAAACACTCATTGGCAAAAGCTAATGAATATCATGTTTTTGAAACACACAGACAAAAACTGTTGCATATCAAGTTTTCGGAAGAATCATCAACTAACACCAATTAACAAGGAAACCATGTTTTCGAAGCTCTCATTGGCGAAAACCGATGAATATCAAGTTTTCGAAACACTCACCGGCGAAAACTAATGAATAACAAGTTTTCGAAACACTCAATGACGAAAACATATCAATATCAAATTTTCGAAACACTCAATGGCAAAAAATGATGAATATCAAGTTTTCGAAACACTCATCGGCGAAAATTGATTAACAAGTAAATCAAGTTTTAGATGCAATCATTGGCGAAAACTGATGAATATCATGTTTTCAAAACACTCAGCGGCGAAAACTGATGAATATCAAGTTTTCGAAGCACTTATCCGCAAAAACTGATTAACAAGAAAATCATGTTTTCGAAACACTCATTGGCAAAAACTGATGAAAATCAAGTTTTCGAAACACTAATCCAAGAAAACTAATGAATATCAAGTTTTCAAAACACTCATCGGCGAAAACTGATTAGCAAAAAAATTAAGTTTTTGAAACACTCATTGGCGAAAACTGATGAATATCAAGTTTCCGAAACAACGGAAAACTAATGAATATCAAGTTTTCGAAACACTCATCAGCGAAAACTAATTAACAAGAAAATCATGTTTTCGAAAAACTCATTGGCGAAAACTGATGAATATGAAGTTTTCGAAACACTCACCGGCGAAAACTGATGAATATCAAGTTTCCGAAACACTCATCGGCAAAAACTGATGAACAAGAAAATCATATTTTTGAAACACTCATTGGCGAAAATTGATGAATATCATGTTTTCGAAACACTAATCGGCAAAAAACTAATGAATATCAAGTTTTCAAAACACTCATCGGTGAAAGGTCATTAACAAGAAAATCATGTTTTCGGAAAACTCATTGGCAAAAAATGATGAATACCAAGTCTTCGAAACACTCACCGGTAAAAACTGATGAATATCAAGTTTTCGAAACACTCATCCGCAAAAACTGATTAACAAGAAAATCATGTGTTCAAAACACTTATTGGCGAAAACTGATGAATATCAAGTTTTCGAAACACTCATCGGTGAAAACTAATGAATATCATGTTTTTAAAACACTCATCGGCGAAAACTAATTAACAAGAAAATCAAGTTTTCGAAACACTCATTGGCGAAAACTGATGAATATCAAGTTTTCAAAACACTTACCGACAAAAATGGATTAACAAGAAAATCAAGTTTTCGAAACACTCATCGGCGAAAACTGATGAATATCAAGTTTTCGCCAAAATAATCGCCGAAAACTTATGAATATCAATTTTTCGAAACACTCATCTGCGAAAACTAATTAACAAGAAAATCAAGTTTTCGAAACCCTTGTTGGCGAAAACAGATGAATATCAAGTTTTCGAAACACTCATCGACGAAAATTGATGAATAAAAATTAAGTTTTTGAGACACTCATTGGCGAAAACTGATGAATATCAAATTTTCAAAACACTCACCGGCGAAAACTGATGAATATCAGGATATCGAATCACTGATCGGCAAAAACTGATTAACAAGAAAATCAAGTTTTCGAAACACTCATTGGCGAAAACTGATGAAAATTAAGTTTTCGAAACACTCACCCGCAAAAACAGATGAATATCAAGTTTTCGAAACACTCATCGGCAAAAATTGATGAACAAGAAAATAATGTTTTCGAAATACTCACTGGCGAAAATTGATGAATATCATGTTTTCGAAACATTAATCGGCAAAAAACTGATGAATATTAAGTTTTGAAAACACTCATCGGCGAAAACTAATTAACAAGAAAATCATGTCCTCGAAACACTCATTGGCGAAAACTGATCGATATCAAGTTTTCGAAACATTCACTTGCGAAAAATGATGAATATCAAGTTTTTAAAATAGTCATCGGAGAAAATTGATTAACAAGAAAATCAAGTTTTCGAAAAACACATTGGCGAAAAATCATGAATATCATGTTTTCAAAACACTCACCGGTAAAAACAGATGAATATCAAGTTTTCGAAACACTCATCGGCAAAAACTGATTAACAAGAAAATCAAGTTTTCGAAACACTCATTGCCGAAAACTGATGAATATAAAGTTTTCGAAACACTCACTGACGAAAACAGATGAATATCAAGTTGTTAAAACACTCATTAGCGTAAACGAATTAACAAGAAAATCATGTTTACGAAACCCTCATTAGCAAAAACTGATGAATATCAAGTTTTTGAAACACTCAACGGCAAAAACTTATTAACAAGAAAATCAAGTTTTCGAAACACTCATTAGCGAAAACTGATGAACATCAAGTTTCCGACACAATAATCGGCGAAAACTTATGAATATCAAGTTTTCGAAACACTCATCGGCGAAAACTGATTAACTATTAAATCAAGTTTTCGAAACACTCATTGGCGAAAACTGATGAATATCATGTTTCCGAAACACTAATTGGCAAAAATTGATGAATATCATGTTTTTGAAACACTCATCAGCAAAAATTGATTAACAAGAAAATCAAGTTTTCGAAACACTCATTGGCGAAAACTGATGAATATCAAGTTTCCGAAACACTCACTGGCAAAAACTGATGAATATCAAGTTTTCGAAACACTCACCGGCGAAAACTGATTAACAAGAAAATCAAGTTTTCGAAACACTCATTGGCGAAAATTGATGAATATCAAGTTTTCGAAACACTCATCGGCGAAAATTGATGAATATCATGTTTTTGAAACACTTATCAGCGAAAACTAATTAACAAGAAAATCATGTTTTCGAAACACTCATTGGCGAAAACTGATGAATATCAAGTTTTCGAAACACTCACCGGCGAAAACTGATGAATATGAAGTTTTCGAAACACTCATCCACAAAAACTGATTAAGTAGAAAGTCAAGTTTTTGAAACACTCATTGGCAAAAACTGATGAACATCAAGTTTTCGAAATATACACCGCCGAAAATTGATTAACAAGAAATTCAAGTTTTCGAAACACTCATTGGCGAAAAATGATGAAAATCAAGTTTTTAAAACACTCACCGGCGAAAACTGATGAATATAAAGTTTTAGAAACATTCATCGGCAAAAACTGATTATCAAGAAAATCAAGTTTTCAAAACACTCATTGGTGAAAACTGATGAATATCAAGTTTTCGAAACACTCACTGGCGAAAACTAATGAATATCAAATTTTCGAAACACTCATTGGCGAAAACTGATGAATATCAAGTTTTCGAAACACTGACAGACGAAAACTAATGAATATCAAGTTCTCGAAACACTCACCAGCGAAAACTTATGAATATGAAATTTTCGAAACCCTCATCGAAGAAAACTGATTAACAAGAAAATCAAGTTTTTGAATCACTCACTGGCGAAAACTGATGAATATCATCTTTCCAAAACACTTACCGGCGAAAACTGATTAAGAAAAAAATCAAGTTTTCTAAATAATCAATGGCGAAAACGAAAGAATATCAATTTTTTGAAACCCTATTCGGCGAAAAACTGATGAAAATCAAGTTTTCAAAACAATCATCGGCAAAAACTGATTAACAAGAAAATCAAGATTTCGAAACACGCATTGGCGAAAACTGATGAATATCATGTTTTTAAAACACTCATCAGCGAAAATTAATTAACAAGAAAATCAAGTTTTTGAAACACTCATCAGCGAAAACTAATGAATATCAAGTTTTCAAAACACTAATCGGTAAAAACATGATGAATATCAAGTTTTTGAAACACTCATCAGCGAAAACTGATTAACAAGAAAATCAAGTTTTTGAAAATGTCATTGGCAAAAAATGATGAATATCAAGTTTTCGAAACACTCATTGATGAAAATTAATGAATATCAAGTTTTGAAACACACATTCGCAAAAACTGATTAACAAGAAAATCAAGTTTTCGAAACACTCATCGACGATAACTGACGAATATCAAGTTTCCGAAACACTAATCAGTGAAAAACTAATGAATATCAAGTTTTCGAAACACTCATCGGCAAAATATAATTAACAAGAAAATCATGTTTTCGAAACACTCGTTAGGGAAAACTGATGACTATCAAGTTTCCGAAACACTCATCGGCAAAAACTAATGAACAAGAAAATGAAGTTTTCGAAACACTCATTGGCGAAAACTGATGAATATCATGTTTTCGAAATACTAATCGGCGAAAACTGATGAATATCAAGTTTTCAAAACACTCATCGCGAAAACTAATTAACAAGAAAATCATGTTTTCGAAACACTCATTGGCGAAAACTGATGAATATCAAGTTTTCGAAACACTCACTGGCGAAAACTGATGAATATCAAGTTTTCGAAACACTCTTCCACAAAAACTAATTAACAAGAATATCATGTTTTCGAAACACTCATTGGCGAAAACTGATGAATATCAATAATACGAAATACTAATCGGCGAAAAACTAATGAATGTCAAGTTTTCGAAACACTCATCAGCGAAAACTAATTAACAAGAAAATCAAGTTTTCGAAACTCTCATTGTCAAAAACTGATTAATATCAAGATTCCGAAACACTAATCGGCGAAAAAATGATGAATATCAAGTTTTCGAAACACTCATCGACGAAAACTAATTAACAAGAAAATCAAGTTTTCAAAACACTCATTGGCGAAAACTGATGAATATCAAGTTTTCGAAACACTCACCGGCGAAAACTGATGAATATCAAGTTTCGAAACACTCATCCGCGAAAACTGATTAACAAGAAAATCATGTTTTCGAAACACTCATTGGCGAAAACTGATGACTATCAAGTGTCCGAAACACTAATCAGCGAAAAACTAATGAATATCAAGTTTTCGAAACACTCATCAGCGAAAACCAATTAACAAGAAAATCATATTTTTGAAACACTCATTGGCGAAAACTGATGAATATCAAGTTATCGAAATACTCACCGGTGAAAACTGATGAATATCAAGTTTTCGAAACACTCATCCGCAAAAACTGAATAACAAGAATATCAAGTTTTCGAGACACTCTTTGGCGAAAACTGATGAATATCAAGTTTTCGAAACCCGCACCGGCGAAAACTGATGAACATCAAGTTTTTGAAACACTCATTGGCGAAAATTGATTATCAAGAAAATCAAGTTTTCGAAACACTCATTGGCGAAAACTGATGAATATCAAGTTTTCGAAACATTCACCGGCGAAAACTAGTTAACAAGAAAATCCTGTTTTCGAAACACTCATTGGCGAAAACTGATGAATACCAAGTTTCCGAAACACTCTCCGGTGAAGACTGATGAATATCAAGTTTTCGAAACACTCATCGGCGAAAACTAATGAATATCAAATTTTCGAAACACTCATCGGCGAAAACTGATTAACAATAATATCATGTTTTCGAAACACTCATTGGCGAAAACTGATGAATGTCAAGTTTACGAAACACTAATATGCGAAAACATCAGAATATCAAGTTTTTGAAACATTCATCGGCAAAAACTGATTAACAGAAAATCAAGTTTTTGAAACACTCATTGGCGAAAACTGATGAATTTCAAGTTTTCGAAACACTCATCGGTGAACACTGATTAACAAGAAAATCAAGTTTTCGAAACACTCATTGGCGAAAATTGAGGAATTTCAAGTTTTCGAAACGCACACCGGCGAAAACTGATGAATATCAAGTTTTCGAAACACTCATCGGCGAAAACTGATGAACAAGAAATCAAGTTTTTTCAAAACACTCACTGGTGAAAACTGATGAATATCATGATTTCGAAACGGTAATTGGCAAAAAACTTATGAATATCATGTTTTTGAAACACTCATTGGTGAAAACTGATTAATAAGAAAATCAAGTTTTCGAAACAATGACCGGTGAAAATTGATTAACAAGAAAATCAAGTTTTTCGAAACACTCATTGGCGAAAACTGATGTATATCAAGTTTCCAAAACACTCACCGACGAAAACTGATGAATATCAAGTTTTCGATACACTCATTGGCGTAAACTGATGAATATCAAGTTTTCGGAACACTCACCGGCGAAAACTTCTGCATATCAAGTTTTTGAAACATTCACCTGTGAAAACTAATTAACAAGAAAATCAAGTTTTCGAAACACTCATTGGCGAAAACTGACGAATATCAAGCTTTTCAAACACTCACCGGCGAAAATTAAGGAATATCAAGTTTACGAAACACTCATCGACGAAATTTGATTTACAAGAAAATCAAGTTTTTGAAACACTCATTGGCGAAAACTGATGAATATCAAGTTTTCGAAACACTCACCGGCGAAAACTGATGAATATCAAGTTTCCGAAACACTAACCGGCGAAAATTGATGAATATCAAGTTCTTGAAACACTCATTGGCAAAAATTGATTAACAAGAAAATCAAGTTTTCAAAACACTCGTTGGCAAAAACTGATGAATATCAAGTTTTTGAAACACTCACCGGCGAAAACTAATTAACAAGAATATCAAGTTTTCGAAACACTCATTGGTGAAAACTGATTAACAAGAAAATCAAGTTTTCGAAACACTCATTGGCAAAAACTGATGAATAACAAGTTTTTGAAACACTCATCGGCGTAAACTTATTAACAAGAAAATCAAGTTTTCGAAACATTTACTGGCAAAAACTGATGAATATCAAGTTTTCGAAACTCTCAACGGCGAAAAATTATTAACAAGAAAATCAACTTTTCGTAACACTGATCGGCGAAAACTGATGAATATCAAGTTTTCGAAACACTCATCGGCGAAATCTAATTAACAAGAAAATCATGTTTTCGAAACACTCATTGGCAAAAACTGATGACTATCAAGTTTCCGAGACACTCATCGTCAAAAACTGATGAACAAGAAAATTAAGTTTTCGAAACACTCATTGGCGAAAACTGATGAATATCATGTTTTCGACACACTAATCGACGAAAAAGTGATTAAAAAGAAAATCATGTTTTTGAAACACTCATTGGCGAAAACTGATGAAAATCAAGTTTTCGAAACACTCAACCGCGAAAACTAATGATTATCAAGTTTTCAAAACACTCATCGGTGAAAACCGATTAACAAGAAAATCATGTTTTCGAAACACTAATTGGCGAAAACTAATGAATATCAAGTTTTCGAAACACTCACCGACGAAAACTGATGAATATCAAGTTTTCGAAACACTCATCGGCGAAAACTGATTTACAAGAAAATAAAGTTTTCAAAACATTCATTGGGAAAAACTGATGAATATCAAGTTACCGGAACACTCATCGATGAAAACTGATGAACATGAAAATCAAGTTTTCGAAACACTCTTTGGGGAAAACTAATGAATATCATGTTTTCGATACACTGATTGGCGAAAACTGATGAATGTCAAGTTTTCGAAACACTCACCGGTGAAAACTGATTAACAAGAAAATCAAGTTTTCGGATCACTCATTGGCGAAAACTGATGAATGTCAAGTTTTCGAAACACTCACCGGTGAAAACTGATTAACAAGAAAATCAAGTTTTCGGATCACTCATTGGCGAAAACTGATGAATATCATGTTTTCGAAACACTCACCGATGAAAACTGATACATATCAAGTTTTCGAAGCAATCATCAGCTAAAACTGATTAACAAGAATATCATGTTTTCGAAAAACTCACCAATGAAAACTGATGCATATTAAGTTTTCGAAGCAATCATCAGCTAAAACTGATTAACAAGAAAATCATGTTTTCGAAAAACTCATCGGCGAAAACTGATGAATATCTAGTTTTTGAGACACTCACCGGCGAAAACTATTGATTGTCAAGTTTTCGAAATACTCTCTGGCGAAAACTGATCAATATCAAGTTTTCGAAACACTCATTGGCGAAAACTGGATAACAAGAAAATCAAGTTTTCGAAACACTCATTGGCGAAAAACTGGTGAATATCATGTTTTCGAAACACTCATTGGCGAAAACTGATTGACAAGAAAATCAGGTTTTCGAAATACTCATTGGCAAAAACTGATGAATATCAAGTTTCCGACACAATAATCGGCGAAAAGCCGATGAGAGTTTTGAAAACCTGATATTCATCAGTTTTCGCCGATTAGTGTTTCTGAAACTTGTTATTCATCCATTTTCGCCAATGAGTGTTCCGAAAAAATTGATTTTCCTGTTAATCAGTTTTCGCCGATGAGTGTTTCTGAAACTTAATATTCATCAGTTTTCGCCAATGAGTGTTTCGAAAACATGATTTTCTTGTTAATCAGTTTTCGCCTATGAGTGTTTCGAAAACATGATATTCATCAGTTTTCGCGAGTGAGTGTTTCGAAAACTTGATTTTCTTGTTAATCAGTTTTCGCCGATGAGTGTTTCGAAAGCTTGATATTCATCACTTTTCGCCAGTTAGTGTTCCGAAAACTTGATTTTCTTGTTAATCAGTTTTCGCCGATGAGTCTTTCCAAAACTTGATATTGATAAGTTTTTGCCGGTGAGTATTTCGAAAACTTGATATTCATAAGTGTTCGCCAATGAGTGTTTCAAAAACTTGATTTTCTTCTTAATCAATTTCGCGGATTGGTGATTCGAATACATGATATTCATCAGTTTTCGCCGGTGAGTGTTTCGAAAACTTGATATTCATCAGTTTTCGCCAATGAGTGTTTCGAAATTGAGATTTTCTTGTTAATCAGTTTTCGCCGATGAATGTTTCGAAAACGTGATATTCATCAGTTTTCGCCAATGAGTGTTTTGAAAACTTGATTTTCTTGTTAACAAGTTTTCCCCGATGAGTGTTTCAAAATCTTCATATTCATCAGTTTTCGCCAATGAGTGTTTCAAAAACTTGATTTTCTTGTTAATAAGTTTTTGCCGATGAGTGTTTCGAAAACTTGATATTCATCAGTTTTTGCCAGTGAGTGTTTTGAAAACTTGATATTCATCAGTTTTCACCAGTTAGTATTTCGAAAACTTGATATTCATCAGTTTTCGCCGATGAGTGTTTCGAAAACTTGATATTCATCAGTTTTCGCCAGTGAGTGTTTTGAAAATTTTATTTTCTTGTTAATCAGTTTTTGCCGATGTGTGTTTTGAAAACATGATATTCATCAATTTTTGCAGATTAGTGTTTTTGAAACTTGATATTCATCAGTTTTCACCAATGAGTGTTTCGAAAACTTGATTTTCTTGTTAATCAGTTTTCGCCGATGAGTATTTCAAAAAGTTGATATCCATCAGTTTTCGCCGGCGAGTGTTTCGGAAACTTGATATTCTTTAGTTTCCGCCAATGAGTGTTTTTAAAACTTGATTTTCTTGTTAATCAGTTTTCGCCAATGAGTATTTCAAAAACTTGATATTCATCAGTTTTCGCCGGTGAGTGTTTCGGAAACTTGAGATTCTTTAGTTTTCGCCATTGAGTGTTTCGAAAACTTGATTTTCCTGTTAATCAGTTTTCACCGATGAGTGTTTCGAAAAGTTGATATTCATCGTTTTTCGCCGGTGAGTGTTTCGAAAAGTTGATATTCATCGTTTTTCGCCGGTGAGTGTTTCGAAAACTTGATATTCATCAGTTTTTGCAAATGAGTGTTTCGAAAACTTGTTTTTCTTGTAATTCAGTTTTCACCGAAGAGTGTTTCGAAAACATGATTTCTTGTTAATCAGTTTTCGCTGATGAGCGTTTCGAAAACTTGAAATTCATCAGTTTTCGGCGGTGAGTGTTTCAAAAATCTGATATTCATCAGTTTTCGCCAATGAGTGTTTCGAAAACTTGATATTCATAAGTTTTCGCCGGTGAGTGTTTTGAAAGCTTGATATTCATCAGTTTTCGCTGATTAGTGTTTTGGAAACTGGATATTCATCAGTTTTCGCCAATGAGTGTTTAGAAAACTTCATTTTCTTGTTAATAAGTTTTCTCATATGAGTGTTTCGAAAACTTGATATTCATCAGTTTTCGCCGATTAGTGTTTCGGAAACATGATATTCATCAATTTTCACCAATGAGTGTTTCGAAAACTTGATTTTCTTGTTAATCAGTTTTCGCCGATTACTGTTTCGGAAACTTGATATTCTTCAGTTTTTACCAATGAGTGTTTCGAAAAGTTGATTTTTTGTTAATCAGTTTTCGCCGATGAGTGTTTCGAAAGCTTGATATTCATGACTTTTCGCCGGATAGTTTTTTGAAAACTTGATTTTCTTGTTAATCAGTTTTCGCCGATGAGTGTTTCGAAAACTTGATATTGATCAGTTTTCGCCGGTGAGTGTTTCGAAAACTTGATATTCATAAGTGTTCGCCAATGAGTGTTTCAAAAACTTGATTTTCTTCTTAATCAATTTCGCGGATTGGTGATTCGAATGCATGATATTCATCAGTTTTCGCCGGTGAGTGTTTCGAAAACTTGATATTCATCAGTTTTCGCCAATGAGTGTTTCGAAATTGAGATTTTCTTGTTAATCAGTTTTCGCCGATGAATGTTTCGAAAACGTGATATTCATCAGTTTTCGCCAATGAGTGTTTCGAAAACTTGATTTTCTTGTTAATCAGTTTTCGTAGATGTGTTTTTCGACATCTTGATATTCATCAGTTTTCGCCAATGAGTGTTTCGAAAACTTGATTTTCTTGTTAATCAGTTTTCGCCGATGAGTATTTCAAAAACTTGATATTCATCAGTTTTCGCCAGTAAGTGTTTCGAAAACATGATATTCATCAGTTTTCACCAGTTAGTATTTCGAAAACTTGATATTCATCAGTTTTCGCCGATGAGTGTTTCGAAAACTTGATATTCATCAGTTTTCGCCAGTGAGTGTTTTGAAAATTTTATTTTCTTGTTAATCAGTTTTTGCCGATGTGTGTTTTGAAAACATGATATTCATCAATTTTTGCAGATTAGTGTTTTTGAAACTTGATATTCATCAGTTTTCACCAATGAGTGTTTCGAAAACATGAATTTCTTGTTAATCAGTTTTCCCCAATGTGTGTTTCGAAAACTTGATATTCATCAGTTTTTGCCGATTAGTGTTTCGGAAACTTGATATTCATCAGTTTTCACCAATGAGTGTTTCGAAAACTTGATTTTCTTGTTAATCAATTTTCGCCGATGAGTGTTTTGAAAACTTAATATTCATCAGTTTTCGCCGGTGAGTGTTTCAAAAACTTGATATTCATCAGTTTTCGCCAATGAGTGTTTCGAAAACTTGATTTTCTTGTTAATCAGTTTTCGCCGATGAGTGTTTCGAAAACATGATCTTCATCAGTTTTCGCCGGTGAGTCTTTCGAAAACTTGATATTCATCAGTTTTCGCCGATGAGTGTTTCGAAAACTTGATATTCATCAGTTTTCGCCAATGAGTGTTTCGAAAACTTGATTTTCTTGTTATTCAGTTTTCACCGAAGAGTGTTTCGAAAACATGATTTTCTTGTTAATCAGTTTTCGCTGATGAGTGTTTCGAAAACTTGAAATTCATCAGTTTTCGGCGGTGAGTGTTTCAAAAATATGATATTCATCAGTTTTCGCCAATGAGTGTTTTGAAAACTTGATATTCATAAGTTTTCGCCGGTGAGTGTTTTGAAAGCTTGATATTCATCAGTTTTCGCTGATTAGTGTTTTGGAAACTGGATATTCATCAGTTTTCGCCAATGAGTGTTTAGAAAACTTCATTTTCTTGTTAATAAGTTTTCTCATATGAGTGTTTCGAAAACTTGATATTCAACAGTTTTCGCCGATTAGTGTTTCGGAAACTTGATATTCATTAGTTTTCGCCAATGAGTGTTTCGAAAACTTGATTTTCTTGTTAATCAGTTTTCGCCGATGAGTATTTCAAAAAGTTGATATCCATCAGTTTTCGCCGGCGAGTGTTTCGGAAACTTGATATTCTTTAGTTTCCGCCAATGAGTGTTTTTAAAACTTGATTTTCTTGTTAATCAGTTTTCGCCAATGAGTATTTCAAAAACTTGATATTCATCAGTTTTCGCCGGTGAGTGTTTCGGAAACTTGAGATTCTTTAGTTTTCGCCAATGAGTGTTTCGAAAACATGATTTTCTTGTTTTTCAGTAGTTGACGATAAGTGTTTCTAAAACTTGATTTTCATCAATTCTCGCCGCTGAGTGTTTCGAAAAATTGATATTCATTGGTTTTCGCCGATGAGTGTTTCGAAAACTTGATTTTCATCAGTTTTCGCCAATGAGTGTTTCAAAAACATGATTTTCTTGTAAATCAGTTTTCACCGAAGAGTGTTTTGAAAACATGATTTTCTTGTTAATCAGTTTTCGCTGATGAGCGTTTCGAAAACTTGAAATTCATCAGTTTTCGGCGGTGAGTGTTTCAAAAATCTGATATTCATCAGTTTTCGCCAATGAGTGTTTCGAAAACTTGATATTCATAAGTTTTCGCCGGTGAGTGTTTTGAAAGCTTGATATTCATCAGTTTTCGCTGATTAGTGTTTTGGAAACTGGATATTCATCAGTTTTCCGCCAATGAGTGTTTAGAAAACTTCATTTTCTTGTTAATAAGTTTCTCATATGAGTGTTTCGAAAACTTGATATTCAACAGTTTTCGCCGATTAGTGTTTCGGAAACTTGATATTCATTAGTTTTCGCCAATGAGTGTTTCGAAAACTTGATTTTCTTGTTAATCAGTTTTCGCCGATGAGTATTTCAAAAAGTTGATATCCATCAGTTTTCGCCGGCGAGTGTTTCGGAAACTTGATATTCTTTAGTTTCCGCCAATGAGTGTTTTTAAAACTTGATTTTCTTGTTAATCAGTTTTCGCCAATGAGTATTTCAAAAACTTGATATTCATCAGTTTTCGCCGGTGAGTGTTTCGGAAACTTGAGATTCTTTAGTTTTCGCCAATGAGTGTTTCGAAAACTTGATTTTCTTGTTAAACAATTTTCGCCGATGAGTGTTTCGAAAAGTTGATATTCATCAGTTTTCGCCGGTGAGTGTTTCGAAAACTTGATATTCATCGGTTTTCGCCGGTGAGTGTTTCGAAAACTTGATATTCATAAGTTTTGCCTATGAGTGTTTCCAAAACTTGATTTTCTGTAATTCAGTTTTCACCGAAGAGTGTTTCGAAAACATGATTTTCTTGTTAATCAGTTTTCGCTGATGAGCGTTTCGAAAACTTGAAATTCATCAGTTTTCGGCGGTGAGTGTTTCAAAAATCTGATATTCATCAGTTTTCGCCAATGAGTGTTTCGAAAACTTGATATTCATAAGTTTTCGCCGGTGAGTGTTTTGAAAGCTTGATATTCATCAGTTTTCGCTGATTAGTGTTTTGGAAACTGGATATTCATCAGTTTTCGCCAATGAGTGTTTAGAAAACTTCATTTTCTTGTTAATAAGTTTTCTCATATGAGTGTTTCGAAAACTTGATATTCATAAGTTATCGCTGATGAGTGTTTCGAAAACTTGATATTCATCAGTTTTAGCCAAAGAGTGTTTCGAAAACGTGATTTTCTTGTTAATCAGTTTTCGCCGATGAGTGTTTCAAAAACTTGTTATTCATCAGTTTTCGCCGGTGACTGTTTCTAAAACTTGATATTATTCAGTTTTTGGCAATGAGTGTTTCGAAAACATGATTTTCTTGTTAATCAGTTTTCGCCGATGAGTATTTCGAAAACTTGATATGCTTCAGTTTTCGCCGATTAGTGTTTCAAAAACTAGATATTCATCAGTTTTCACCAATGAGTGTTTCGAAAACTTGATTTTCTTGTAAATAAGTTTTCATCGATGAGTGTTTCGAAAACTTGATATTCATCAGTTTTTGGCGATTAGTGTTTCAAAAACATGATATTCATCAGTTTTGGCCAATGAGTGTTTTCGCCGGTGAGTGTTTCGGACACTTGATATTCTTTAGTTTTCGCCAATGAGTGTTTCGAAAAATTGATTTTCTTGTTGATCAGTTTTCGCTGATGAGTGTTTCGAAAACATGATTGTCTTGTTAATCAGTTTTCGCCGATGAATGTTTCGAATACTTGATATTCATCAGTTCTCGCCAGTGAGTGTTTCGAAAACTTGAAATTCATCACTTTTCGCCAATGAGTGCTTTGAAAACTTGATTTTCTTGTTACTCAGTTTTCGCCGATGAGTGTTTCGAAAACATGATATTCATCAGTTTTCGCCGATTAGAGTTTCGAAAACTTGATATTGATCAGTTTTCGGCAATTACTGTTTCGAAAACTGAATTTTCTTGTTAATCAGTTTTCACCGATGTGTGTTTTGAAAACTTGATATTCATCAATTTTCGCCGATTAGTGTTTCGAAAACTTGATATTCATCAGTTTTCGCCGATGAGTGTTTCGAAAACTTGACTTTCTTCTTAATCAGTTTTCCCCAATGTGTGTTTCGGAAACTTGATATTCATTAGTTTTCGCCGAATACTGTTTTGGAAACTTGAGATTCATCAATTTTCACCAATGAGTGTTTCGAAAACTTGATTTTCTTGTTAATCAGTTTTCGCCGATGAGTGCTTCGATAACTTGATATTCATCAGTTTTCGCCAGGGAGTGTTTCGAAAACTTGATATTGATCAGTCTTCGCCAATGAAGGTTTCGAAAACTTGATTTTCTTGTTAATCAGTTTTCGCCGGTGAGTGTTTCGAAAACTTGATATTCACCAGTTTTCGCCGATAAGTGTTTCAAAAACTTGATATTCATAAGCTTTCGCCGATGAGTGTTTCAAGAAGTTGATATTCATCTGTTTTCGCCGGTGAGTGTTTCGAAAACTTGATATTCATCATTTTTCGCCAATGAGTGTTTCGAAAACTTGATTTTCTTGTTAATCAATTTTCGCAGATGAGTGTTTTAGAAACTTGATATTCATCAGTTTTCGCCGGTGAGTGTTTCAAAAACTTGTTATTCATAAGCTTTCGCCGATGAGTGTTTCAAAAAGTTGATATTCATCTGTTTTCGCCGGTGAGTGTTTCGAAAACTTGATATTCGTCGGTTTTCGCCAGTGAATGTTTCGAAAACTTGATATTCATAAGTTTTTGCCTATGTGTGTTTCGAAAACTTGATTTTCTTGTTAATCAGTTTTCACCGATGAGTGTTTCGAAAACATGATATTCATCTGTTTTCACCGATGAGTGTTTCGAAAACATGATATTCATCATTTTTCGGCAGTGAGTGTTCCAAAAATCGGATATTCATCAGTTTTCGCTAATGAGTGTTTCGAAAACTTGATTTTCTTGTTAATCAGTTTTCGTCGATGAGTTTTTCGAAATCTTGATATTCATCAGTTTTCGCCGGTTAGTGTTTCGAAAACTTGATATTCATCAGTTTTCGACAACGATTGTTTCGAAAACTTGATTTTCTTGTTCATCAGTTTTCACCGTTGAGTTTTTTGAAAACTTGATATTCATTAGTTTCCGCTGATTAGTGTTTTGGAAACTTGATATTCATCAGTTTTCGCCAATGAGTGTTTAGAAAACTTGATTTTCTTGTTAATCAGTTTTCTCATGTGAGTGTTTTGAAAACATGATATTCAATAGTTTTTGCCGATTAGTGTTTCGAAAACTTGATATTCATCAGTTTTCGCCAATGAGTGTTTCGAAAACTTGATTTTCTTGTTAAACAATTTTTGCCAATGAGTGTTTCGAAAACTTGATATTCATTAGTTTTCGTTGGTAAGTGTTTCGAAAACTTGATATTCATTAGTTTTTACGAATAAGTGTTTCGAAAACATGATTTTCTTGTTAATCAGTTTTCACTGATGAGTGTTTTAAAAACATGATATTCATCAGTTTTCGCAAACGAGTGTTTTAAAAACTTGATTTTCTTGTTAATCAGTTTTCGTCGGTGAGTGTTTCAAAAACTTGATATTCATCAGTTTTCGCCAATGAGTGTTTCAGAAACTTGATATTCATTATTTTTCGCCGGTGAGTATTTCGAAAACTTGATTTTCTTGTTGATCAGTTTTCACCAATGAGTCTTTCGGAAACATGATTTTCTTGTTTATCAGTCTTCGCCGGTGAGTATTTCAAATACTTGATATTCATCAATTTTCGCAGGTTCATGTTACGAAAAGTTGATATTCATCAGTTTTCGCCAATGAGTGTTTCGAAAACTTGATTTTCTTATTAATCAGTTGTCG
The DNA here is from genome assembly GCA_014851425.1 of Senna tora. Classification (NCBI taxonomy): domain Eukaryota; kingdom Viridiplantae; phylum Streptophyta; class Magnoliopsida; order Fabales; family Fabaceae; genus Senna; species Senna tora. The sequence goes on along the minus strand of JAAIUW010000089.1, from coordinate 66,653 downwards.
CCGATGAGTGTTCCAAAAACATAATATTCATCAATTTTCGCCGATTAGTGTTTCTGAAAATTGATATTCATCCGTTTTCGCCAATGAGTGTTTCGAAAACTTGATTTTCTTATTAACCAGTGTTCATCGATGAGTGTTTTGAAAACATGATATTCATCAATTTTCGCAGATTAGTGTTTCGGAAACTTGATATTCATCAGTTTTCGCCAATGAGTGTTTCGAAAACTGGAATTTCTTGTTAATCAATTTTCCCCATTGTGTGTTTCGAAAACTTGATATTCATCAGTTTTTTCTAGTGAATATTTCGGAAACTTGATTTTCATAAGTTTTCGCCAATGACTGTTTCGAAAACTAGATTTTCTTGTTAATCAGTTTTCGCTAATGAGTGTTTCAAAAACTTGATATTCATCAGTTTTCGCCGATTAGTGTTTCGGAAACTTGAGATTCATCTGTTTTCGACAATGAGTGTTTCGAAAACTTGATTTTCTTGTTAATCAGTTTTCGCTGATTAGTGTTTCGTAAACTTGATATTCATCAGTTTTCGCCAATGAGTGTTTCGAAAACTTGATTTTGTTGTTAATCAGTTTTTCACCAATGAGTGTTTCGAAAAGTTGATATTGATCCGTTTTCACCGATGAGTTTTTCGAAAACTTGATATTCATTAGTTTTCGCCGGTGAGTATTTCAAAAACTTGCTTTTCTTGTTAATTAGTTTTCGCCGATGAGTGTTTCGAAAACTTGGAATTCATTAGTTTTCGCGGGTGAGTGTTTCGGAAACTTGATATTCATCAGTTTTATCCAATGAGCGTTTCGAAAAATTGATATTGTTGTTAATCAGTTTTCGCCAATGAGTGTTTCGAAAACATCATATTGATAGGTTTTCGCCGATGAGTGTTTCGAAAACTTAATATTCATTAGTTTTCGCCGGTGAGTGTTTCGAAAACTTTATATTCATCCATTTTCACCAATGAGTGTTTCGAAAACTTGATTTTCTAGTTAATCAGTTTTCACCAATGAGTGTTTCGAAAACTTTATATTCATCAATTTTTGCCGGTGAGTGTTTCAAAAACTTGATATTCATAAGTTTTCGCCAATGTGTGTTTCTTAAATTTGATTTTCTTGTTAATCAGTTTTCGCCGATGAGTGATTCGAAAACTTGATATTTATCAATTTTCGCCGATTAGTGTTTCGGCAACTTTATATTCATCAGTTTTCGCCAATGATTGTTTCGAAAACATGATTTCCTTATTAATAATTTTTCGCCGATAAGTGCTTAGAATACTTAATATTCATCAGATTTCGCCGGTGAGTGTTTTTGAAACTTGATATTCTTCAGTTTTCGCCAATGAGTGTTTCGAAAACTTGATTTTCTTGTTAATCAGTTTTTGCCGGTGAGTTTTTCGGAAAATTGATATTCCTCAGTTTTCACCAATGTGTGTTTTAAAAACTTGATTATCTTATTAATCAATTTTCGCCGGTCAATGTTTCGAAAACTTGATATTCATCAGTTTTCGCCAATGAGTGTTTCGAAAACTTGATTTCCTTGTTAATCAACTTTCGCCTATTAGTGTTTCGAAAACATGATATTGATCAGTTTTCGCCAATGATTGTTTCGAAAACTTGATTTTCTTGTTAATCAGTTTTCGCTGATGAGTGTTTTGAAAACTTGATATTCATCAATTTTCGCCGATTAGTGATTCGGAATCTTGATATTCATCAGTTTTTGCCGGTGAGTGTTTCGAAAACTTGATTTTCTTGTTAGTCAGTTTTCGCCGATGAGTGTTTCGAAAACATGATATTCATCAGATTTCGCTGGTGAGTGATTTGGAAAATTGATATTCTTCAATTTTTGCCAATGAGTGTTTCGAAAACGTGATTTTCTTGTTAATCAGTTTTCGCCGGTGAGTGTTTCGGATAATTGATATTCATCAGTTTTCGCCAGAGAATGTTTCGAAAACTTGATTTTCTTGTTAATCAATTTTCGCCAATTAGTGTCTCGAAAACTTGATATTCATCAGGTTTCGCTAATGAGTGTTTTGAAAACTTGATTTTTTTGTTAATCAGTTTTCGCCGATGAGTGTTTTGAACACTTGATATTCATCAGTTTTCGCCGATTAGTGTTTCTGAAAACTTGATTTTCCTGTTAATCTGTTTTTGCCGATGAGTGTTTCGGGAACTTGATATTCATTAGTTTTCGCCATTGATTGCTTCGAAAACTTTATTTTCTTGTCAATCAGTTTTCGCCTATTAGTGTTTCGAAAACTTGATATTCATCAGTTTTCGCCAATTAGTGTTTCAGAATCTTGATATTCATCTGTTTTCGCCAATGAGTGCTTCGAATACTTGATTTTCTTGTTAATCAGTTTTCGCCGATGAGTGTTTCAAAAACTTGATATTCATCAGTTTTTGTAGGTGAGTGTTTCGGAAACTTTATATTCTTCAGTTTTCGCCGATGAGTGTTTAGAAAACTTGATTTTCTTGTTAATCAGTTTTGGCCAATGAGTGTTTCGAAAACTTGATTTTCTTGTTAATCAATTTTTACCGTTGAGTGTTTCGAAAACATGATTTTCTTGTTAATCAGTTTTCGTCGATGAGTGTTTCGAAAACTTGATTTTTTTGTTAATCTGTTTTCGCCGATGAGTGTTTCGAAAACTTGATATTCATCAGTTTTCGCCATTGATTGTTTCGAAAACTTGATTTTCTTGTTAATCAGTTTTCGCCGATGAGTGTTTCGAAAACTTGATATTCATCAGTTTTCGCCGATGAGTGTTTCGGAATCTTGATATTCATCAGTTTTCGCCAATGAGTGTTTCAAAACTTGATTTTCTTGTTAATCTGTTTTCGCCGATGAGTGTTTCGAAAACTTGATATTCATCAATTTTCGCAGGTGAGTGTTTCCGAAACTTGATATTGATCAATTTTAGGCAATGAGTGTTTCGAAAACTTTATTTTCTTGTTAATCAGTTTTCGTCGGTGAGTGTTTCGAAAACTTGATTTTCTTGATAATCAGTTTTCGCCGATGAGTGTTCTTAAAACTTGATATTCATCAATGTTGGCTGGTGAGTGTTTCGAAAACTTGATATTCATCAATTTTTGCCAATGGTTGTTTCGAAAACATGATGTTCTTGTCAATCTGTGTTCGCCGCTGACTGTGTCGAAAACCTGATATTCATCAATTTTCACCAATGAGTGGTTCGAAAACATGATATTCTTGTTAATTAGTTTTTGCCGATGAGTGTGTCAATTACTTGATATTCATCAGTTTTTTCCAGTGGGTGTTTCGAAAACATGATATGGATCAGTTTTCGCCAATGAGGGTTTCGAAAACTTTGTTTTCTTGTTAATCAGTTTTCGCCGATGAATGTTTTGAGAACTTGATATTCTTCATTTTTCACCGTTTAGTGTTTTGAAAACTTATCTTCCTCAGTTTTCGCCGATAAGTGTTTTGAAAACTTGATATTCGTCAATTTTCGCCAATGAGTGTTTCGAAAACTTGATTTTCTTGATAATCAAATTTTGCCAATGAGAGTTTCGAAAACTTGATATACATCATTTTTCGCCGATGAGTGTTTTGAAAACTTTATATTCATCGGTTTTCATGTTAATAAGTTTTCGCTTGTGAGTGTTTCGAAAACTTGATATTCATCAGTGATCGCCAATGAGTGTTTCGAAAACTTAATTTTCATGTTAATCATTTTTCGCCGATGAGTGTTTCGAAAACTTGATATTCATCAGTTTTCACCCATGAGTGTTTCGAAAACTATTCATAAGTTTTTGCCGATTAGTATTTCGAAATCTTGATATTCATCAGTTTTTGCCAATGAGTGTTTCGAAAACATGATTTTTGTGTTAATCAGTTTTCGCCGATGAGTGTTTCAAAAACTTGATATTCATCAGTTTTCGCCGATGAGTGTTTCGAAAACTTGATATTCATCAGTTTTCGTCGGTGAGTGTTTCGAAAACATGATATTCATTAGTTTTTGCCACTGAGTGTTTCAAAAACTTGATTTTCTTGTTAATCAAATTTCGCGGATGTGTGCTTCGAAAACTTGTTCGTGATCAGTTTTCGGAGGTTAGTGTTTTGAAAACTTGATATTCTTCAGTTTTTGCCAATGAGTGTTTTAAAAACTTTATTTTCCTATTAATCAATTTTCGCCGATGAGTGTTTCAAAAACTTGATATGGATTAGTTTTCGCCGATGAGTGTTTCGGCAACTTGATTTTCTTGTTCACCAGTTTTCTCCAATGAGGTTTCGAAAACATGATTTTCTTGTTCATCAGTTCTCGCCGATGAATGTTTCCAAAACTTGATTTTCATGTTTATCAGTTTTCGCCGATGAGTGTTTCGAAAACTTGATATTCATCAGTTTTCGCCGGTGAGTGTTTCGAAAACTTGATATTCATCAGTTTTCACCAACGAGTGTTTCGAAGACTTGATATTCATCAGTTTTCACCGATGAGTGTTTCGAAAATTTTTTATTCTTCAGTTTTCACCGAAGAGTGTTTCGAAAACTTGATATTCATCAGTTTTCGCCAATGAGTGTTTCGAAAACCTGATTTTCTTGTTAATCAATTTTCGCCGATGAGTGTTTCGAAAACTTTATATTCATAAGTTTACGCTGATTAGTGTTTCAGAAACTTGATATTTATCAGTTTTTGCCAATGAGTGTTTCGAAAACTTGATTTTGTTGTTGATTAGTTTTTCGCCAATGAGTGTTTCGAAAATTTAATATTGATCAGTTTTTGCCGATGAGTGTTTCGAAAACTTGATATTCATTAGTTTTCGCCTATGAGTGTTTCGAAAACATGATTTTCTTGTTAATCAGTTTTCGCCGATGAGTGTTTCGAAGACTTGATTTTCTTGTTACTCAGTTTTCGCCAACGAGTGTTTCGAAAACTTGATATTCATCAGTTTTCGCCGATGAGTGTTTCGAAAACTTGATATTCATCAGTTTTATCCAATGAGTGTTTCGAAAACTTGATATTGTTGTTAATCAGTTTTCGCCAATGAGTGTTTCGAAAACTTGATATTGATAAGTTTTCGCCGATGAGTGTTTCGAAAACTTGATATTCATTAGTTTTCGCCGGTGAGTGTTTCGAAAACTTGATTTTCATCAAATTTGGCCAACGAGTGCTTCGAAAACTTGATTTTCTTGTTACTGAGTTTTCACCAATGAGTGTTTCGAAAACTTGATATTCATCAATTTTCGTCGGTGAGTGTTTCGAAAACATGATATTCATAAGTTTTCGCGAATGTGTGTTTCGAAAATTTGATTTTCTTGTTAATCAGTTTTCGCCGGTGAGTGTTTCGGAAAATTGATATTCTTCAGTTTTCACCAATGAGTGTTTCGAAAACTTGATATTCATAAGTTTTTTCCAATGAGTGTTTCGAAAATTTGATTTACTTGTTAATCAATTTTCCTTGATGAGTGTTTCGAAAACTTGATATTCATCAATTTTCGCCGATTAGTGTTTCGGAATCTTGATATTCATCAGTTTTTGCCAATGTGTGCATCGAAAACTTGATTTTCTTGTTAATCGGTTTTCGCCGATGAGTGTTTCAAAAACATGATATTCATCAGTTTTTGCCAGTGAGTGATTCGAAATCTTTATATTCATCAGTTTTTGCCACTAAGTGTTTCGAAAACTTGATTTACTTGTTAAACAGTTTTCGCCGATGAGTGTTTCGGGAACTAGATATTCATCATTTTTCGCCAGTGAGTTTTTCGGAAGCTTGATATTCATCAGTTTTCACCAATGAGTGTTTCGAAAACTTTATTTTCTTGTTAATTAGTTTTCACCGATGATTGTTTCGAAAACTTGATATTAATCAGTTTTCACCGGGGAGTGTTTCGAAAACTAGATATTCATCAGTTTTCACCAATGAGTGTTTGGAAAACTTAATTTTCTTGTGAATCGATTTTCGCCGATGAGTGTTTCGAAAACTTGATATTCATCAGTTTTCGTCGGTGAGTGTTGAAAACTTGATTTTCTTGTTAATCAGTTTTCGCCAATGAGTGTTTCAAAAACTTGATTTTATTGTTAATCAGTTTTCTCCGATAAGTGTTTCGAAAACTTGATATTCATCAATTTTCGCCAGAGAGTGTTTCGGAAATTTGATATTCATCAGCTTTCGCCAATGAGTGTTTTGAAAACTAAATTTTCTTGTCAATCAGTTTTCGCCGTTGAGTGTTTCGAAGACTTGATATTCATCAGTTTTCACCAATGAGTGTTTCGGCAACTTGATTTTCTTGTTCACCAGTTTTCTCCAATGAGGTTTCGAAAACATGATTTTCTTGTTCATCAGTTCTCGCCGATGAATATTTCCAAAACTTGATTTTCATGTTTATCAGTTTTCGCCGATGAGTGTTTCGAAAACTTGATATTCATCAACTTTCGCCGGTGAGTGTTTCGAAGACTTGATATTCATCAGTTTTCACCGATGAGTGTTTCGAAAATTTGATATTCTTCAGTTTTCACCGAAGAGTGTTTCGAAAACTTGATATTCATCAATTTTCGCCGATGAGTGTTTCGAAAACTTGATATTCATCAGTTTTCGCCGAAGAGTGTTTCGAAAACTTAATTTTCTTGTTAATCAGCTTTCGCCGACGAGTGTTTCGAAAACTTGATATTCATCAATTTTTGTCGGTGAGTGTTTCGAAAACTTGATATTCATCAATTTTCGCCAATGGTTGTTTCGAAAACATGACTTTCTTGTCAATCCATTTTCACCGGTGTATGTTTCGAAAACTTGATATTCATCAGTTTTCACCAATGAGTGTTTCGAAAACTTGATTTTCTTGTTTGTCACTTTTCGCCGATGAGTGTTTCGATGACTTTATATTCATCACCTTTCACCGATGAGTGTTTCGAAAACTTGATATTCTTCAGTTTTCATGGATTAGTGTTTCGAAAACTTGATATTCATCAGTTTTCGCCGATGAGTGTTTCGAAAACTTGATATTCATCAGTTTTCGCCGATTAGTGTTTCGAAATCTTGATATTCATCAGTTTTCGCCAATGAGTGCTTCGAAAACTTGACTTTCTTGTTAATCAGTTTTCGCCGATGAATGTTTCAAAAACTTGATAATCATAAGTTTTGACCGGTGAGTGTTTCGAAAACTTTATATTTATCAGTTTTCGCCGTTGTGTGTTTCGAAAACTTGATATTCATCAGTTCTAGCTGGTGAGTGTTTTCGAAAACGTGATATTCATCAATTTTCACCAATTAGTGTTTCGAAAACTTGATTTTCTTACTAATCACTTTTCGCCGATGAGTATTTCAAAGACTTTGTATTCATCAGTTTTCGCCGATGAGTGTTTGGATTAGTGTTTCAGAATCTTGATATTCATCAGTTTTCGCCAATGAGTGCTTCGAAAACCTGGTTTTCTTGTAAATCAATTTTCGCCGGTGAGTGTTTCGAAAACTTGATATTCATCAGTTTTCGCCAATGAGTGTTTCGAAAACATGATTTTCTTTTTAATCAGTTTTCGCCGATGAGTGTTTCAGAAACTTGATATTCATCAGTTTTCGCCAATGAGTGTTTCGAAAACTTGATTTTCTTGTTAATCAGTTTTCGCCGATGAGTGTTTCAAAAACTTGATATTCATTAGTTTTCGCTAATGAGTGTTTCGGAAACTTGATATTCATCAGTTTTCGCCAATGAGTGTTTCGAAAACTTGATTTTCATGTTAAACAGTTTCCGCCGGTGAGTGTTTCAAAAACTTTATATTCATTAGTTTTCACCAATGAGTGTTTCGAAAACTTGATTTTCTTATAAATCAGTTTTCACCGATGAGTGTTTCGAAAACTTGATATTCCTCAGTTTTCGCCGTTGAGTGTTTCAAAAACTATATATTCATCAGTTTTGACCAATGTGTGTTTGAAAAACTTGATTTTCTTGTTAATCACTTTTCACCGATGAGTGTTTCGAAAACTTGATATTCATCAGTTTTCACCGATTAGTCTTTCAGAATCTTGATATTCATCAGTTTTCGCCAATGAGTGCTTCGAAAACCTGATTTTCTTGTTAATCAATTTTCGCCGGTGAGTGTTTGGAAATCTTTATATTCATCAGTTTTCGCCAATGAGTGTTTCGAAAACTTGATTTTCTTGTCAATCAGTTTTCGCCAATCAGTGTTTCGAAACTTGATATTGATCAGTTTTCGCCGATGAGTGTTTCAGAAACTTGATTTTCTTGTTTATCAGTTTTCGCCAATGAGTATTTCGAAAACTTGATTTTCTTGTTAATTAGTTTTCGCCGATGAGTGTCTCGAAAGCTTGATATCCTTTAGTTTTCGCCAATGAGTGTTTCGAAAACATGATTTTCTTCTTAATCAGTTTTCACCGATGAGTGTTTCGAAATGCTGATATTCATCAGTTTTCGTCGGTGAGTGTTTCGTAAACTTGATATTCATCAGTTTCCACCTATGAGTGTTTCGAAAACTTTATTTTTCCGTTAATCAGTTTTCGCCGATGAGTGTTTCGAAAACTTGATATTCATTTGTTTTCATTGATGAGTGTTTCGAAAACTTGATATTCATCAGTTTTCGCAAAAGAGTGTTTCGAAAACTTGATATTCATGAATTTTCGCCAATGACTGTTTCGAAATCTTTATTTTCTTGTTAATCAATTTTCGCCGATGAGTGTTTCGAAAACTTGATATTAATCGGTTTTCGCCGATTAGTGTCTCTGAATCTTCATATTCATTAGTTTTCACGAATGAGTGCTTCGAAAACTTGATTTTCTTGTTAATTAGTTTTCGCCGATGAGTGTTTCAAAAACATGATTTTCATCAGTTTTTGCGGATGAGTGTTTTGTAAACTTTATATTCATCAGTTTTCGCCAACGAGTGTTTCGAAAACTTTATTTACATGTTAATCAGTTTTCGCTAGTGAGTGTTTCGAAAACTTGATATTCATCAGTTTTCGCCAATGAGTGTTTCAAACACATGATATTGATCAGTTTTTGCCGAAGAGTGTTTTGAAAACTTTATATTCATTAGTTTTCGCCGGTGAGTGTTTCAAAAACTTGTTATTCATCAGTTTTCGCCAGTGAGTGTTTCGAAAACTTGATTTTCTTGTTAATCAGATTTTGCCGATGAGTGTTTCGAAAACTTGATATTCATCAGTTTTTGCCAGTGAGTGTTTCGGAAACATGATATTCATCACTTTTCGCCAATGAGTGTTTCGAAAACTTGATTTTCTTGTTAATCAGTTTCGCCGGTGAGTGTTTCGAAAACTTGATATTCATCAGTTTTTGCCAATGAGTGTTTCGAAATCTTAATTTTCTTGTTAATCATTTTCGCCGATGAGTGTTTCAAAAACTTGATGTTCATCAGTTTTCACTGGTAAGTGTTTCGGAAACTTGATTTTCATAAGTTTTCTCCAATGAGTGTTTCGAAAACTTGATTTTCTTGTTAATCAGTTTTCGCCAATGAGTGTTTCGAAAACTTCATATTGATAAGTTTTCGCCAATGAGTGTTTCGAAAACTTAATATTCATTAGTTTTCGCCGGTGAGGGTTTCGAAAACTTGATTTTCATCAATTTTGGCCAATGAGTGTTTCGAAAACTTGATTTTCTTGTTACTGAGTTTTCACCAATGAGTGTTTCGAAAACTTGATATTCATCAGTTTTCGCCGGTGAGTGTTTCGAAAACATGATATTCATAAGTTTTCGCGAATGTGTGTTTCGAAAAGTTGATTTTCTTGTTAATCAGTTTTCGCCGGTGAGTGTTTCGGAAAATTGATATTCTTCAGTTTTCACCAATGAGTGTTTCGAAAACTTGATATTCATCAGTTTTCGCGAATGAGTGTTTTGAAAACTTGATTTTCTTGTTAATCAATTTTCCTTGATGAGTGTTTCAAAAACTTGATATTCATCAATTTTCGCCGATTAGTGTTTCGAAAACTTGATATTCATCAGTTTTTGCCAATGTGTGCATCGAAAACTTGATTTTCTTGTTAATCGGTTTTCGCCGATGAGTGTTTCAAAAACATGATATTCATAAGTTTTCGCCGGTGAGTGTTTCGAAATCTTTATATTCATCAGTTTTTGCCAATGAGTGTTTCGAAAACTTGATTTTCTTGTCAATCAGTTTTCGTCGATGAGTGTTTCGGAAACTTGATGTTCATCAGTTTTTGCTAGTGAGTGTTTCGGAAACTTGATATTCATCAGTTTTCTCCAATGAGTATTTCGAAAACTTTATTTTCTTGTTAATTAGTTTTCGCCGATGAGTGTTTCGAAAACTTGATATTCATCAGTTTTCGCGGGTGAGTGTTTGAAAAATTTGATATTCATCAGTTTTCGCCAATGAGTGTTTCGAAAACTTGATATTCATTAGTTTTCGACGGTGAGTGTTTCGAAAACTTGATTTTCTTCTTAATCATTTTTCGCCAATGAGTGTTTCGAAGACTTGATTTTCTTATTGATCAGTTTTCGCCGAGGAGTGTTTCGAAAACTTGATATTCATCAATTTTCGCCACTGAGTGTTTCGAAAATTTGATATTCATCAGTTTTCGCCAATGAGTGTTTCGAAAACTTGATTTTCTTGTCAATTAGTTTTCGCCGTTGAGTGTTTCGAGAACTTGATATGGATCAGTTTTCGCCGATGAGTGTTTCGGCAACTTGATTTTCTTGTTCACCAGTTTTCTCCAATGAGGTTTCGAAAACATGATTTTCTTGTTCATCAGTTCTCGCCGATGAATGTTTCCAAAACTTGATTTTCATGTTTATCAGTTTTCGCCGATGAGTGTTTCGGAAACTTGATGTTCATCAGTTTTTGCTAGTGAGTGTTTCGGAAACATGATATTCATCAGTTTTCTCCAATGAGCGTTTCGAAAACTTTATTTTCTTGTTAATTAGTTTTTGCCGATGATTGTTTCGAAAACTTGATATTAATCAGTTTTCGCCGGGGAGTGTTTCGAAAACTAGATATTCATCAGTTTTCAGCAATGAGTGTTTCGAAAACTTAATTTTCTTGTGAATCGATTTTCGCCGATGAGTGTTTCGAAAACTTGATATTCATCAGTTTTCGTCGGTGAGTTTTTCGAAACCTTGATTTTCTTGTTAATCAGTTTTCGCCAATGAGTGATTCAAAAACTTGATTTTATTGTTAATCAGTTTTCGCCGAGGAGTATTTCGAAACCTTGATATTCATCAATTTTCGCCACTTAGTGTTTCGAAAATTTGATATTCATCAGTTTTCGCCAATGAGTGTTTCGAAAACTTGATTTTCTTGTCAATCAGTTTTCGCCGTTGAGTGTTTCGAGAACTTGATATGGATCAGTTTTCGCCGATGAGTGTTTCGGCAACTTGATTTTCTTGTTCACCAGTTTTCTCCTATGAGGTTTCGAAAACATGATTTTCTTGTTCATCAGTTCTCGCCGATGAATGTTTCCAAAACTTGATTTTCATGTTTATCAGTTTTCGCCGATGAGTGTTTCGAAAACTTGATATCCATCAACTTTCGCCGGTGAGTGTTTCGAAGACTTGATTTTCATCAGTTTTCACCGATGAGTGTTTCGAAAATTTGTTATTCTTCAGTTTTCACCGAAGAGTGTTTTGAAAACTTGATATTCATCAGTTTTCGCCGGTTAGTGTTTCGGAAACTTGATATTCATCAGCTTTCGCCAATGAGTGTTTCGAAAACTTGATTTTCTTGTTAATCAGTTTTCGCCGATGAGTGTTTCGAAAACATTATATTCATCAGTTTTTGCCGGTGAGTGTTTCGGAAACTTGATATTCATCAGTTTTTGCCAATGAGAGTTTCGAAAACTTGATTTTCTTGTTAATCAGTTTTCACCGGTGTGTGTTTCGAAAACTTGATATTCATCAGTTTTCACCAATGAGTGTTTCGAAAACTTGATTTTCTTGTTTGTCACTTTTTGCCGATGAGTATTTCGATGACTTGATATTCATCACCTTTCACCGATGAGTGTTTCGAAAACTTGATATTCCTCAGTTTTCGCCAATTAGTGTTTCGAAAACTTGATATTCATCAGTTTTCGCCAATGAGTGTTTCAAAAACTTGATATTCATCAGTTTTCGCCGATTAGTGTTTCGAAATCTTGATATTCATCAGTTTTCGCCAATAAGTGTTTCGAAAACTTGATTTTCTTGTTAATCAGTTTTCGCCGATGAGTGTTTCGAAAACTTGATAATCATCAGTTTTGGCCGGTGAGTGTTTCGAAAACTTTATATTTATCAGTTTTCGCCGTTGTGTGTTTCGAAAACTTGATATTCATCAGTTCTAGCTGGTGAGTGTTTTCGAAAACGTGATATTCATCAATTTTCACCAATTAGTGTTTCGAAAACATGATTTTCTTACTAATCACTTTTCGCCGATGACTATTTCGAAGACTTTGTATTCATCAGTTTTCGCCGATGAGTGTTTGGATTATTGTTTCAGAATCTTGATATTCATCAGTTCTCGCCAATGAGTGTTTCGAAAACTTGATTTTCATGTTAATCAATTTTCGCCGGTGAGTGTTTCGAAAACTGGATATTCATCATATTTCGCTAATGAGTGTTTCGAAAACTTCATTTTCGTGTTAATCAGTTTTCCCCGGTGAGTGTTTCGAAAACTTGATTTTCTTGTTAATCAATTTTCGCCGGTGAGTGTTTCGAAAACTGGATATTCATCAGTTTTCGCCGGTGAGTGTTTCGAAAACTTAATATTCATCAATTTTCACCAATGGTTGTTTCGAAAACATGATTTTCTTGTCAATCAGTTTTCACCGGTGTGTTTCGAAAACTTGATATTCATCAGTTTCGCCAATGAGTGTTTCGAAAACCTGATTTTCTTGTTAATCAATTTTCGCCGATGAGTGTTTCGAAAACTTGATATTGATAAGTTTTCGCCGGTCAGTGTTTCAAAAACTTCATATTCATCAGTTTTCACCAATGAGTGTTTCGAAAACTTGATATTCATCAGTTTTCACCGATTAGTGTTTCAGAATCTTGATATTCATCAGTTTTCGCGAATGAGTGTTTCAAAAACTTAATTTTCTTGTTAATCAGTTTTCGCTGGTGAGTGTTTCGAAATCTTTATATTCATCAGTTTTCACCAATGAGTGTTTCGAAAACTTGATTTTCTTGTCAATCAGTTTTCGCCGATGAGTGTTTCGAAACTTGATATTCATCAGTTTTCGCCGATGAGTGTTTCAGAAACTTGATTTTCTTGTTCATCAGTTTTCGTCGATGAGTGTTTCGAAAACTTGATTTTCTTGTTAATCAGTTTTCGCCGATGAGTGTCTCGAAAGCTTGATATCCGTTAGTTTTCGCCAATGAGTGTTTCCAAAACTTGATTTTCTTGTTTATCAGATTTCGCCGATGAGTGTTTCGAAATGTTGGTATTCATCGGTTTTCGCCGGTGAGTGTTTCGTAAACATGATATTCATCAGTTTTCACGAATGAGTGTTTCGAAAACTTGATTTTCTTGTTAATCAGTTTTTGCCGATGAGTGTTTCGAAGACTTGATATTCATCTGTTTTCATTGATGAGTGTTTCGAAAACTTGATCTTCCTCAGTTTTCGCAAAAGAGTGTTTCGAAAACTTGATATTAATCGGTTTTCGCCGATTAGTGTCTCTGAATCTTCATATTCATTAGTTTTCGCGAATGAGTGCTTCGAAAACTTGATTTTCTTGTTAATCAGTTTTCGCCGATGAGTGTTTCGAAAACATGATATTCATCAGTTTTTGCCGGTGAGTGTTTCGAAAAGTTTATATTCATTATTTTTCACCAATGAGTGTTTCGAAAACTTTATTATCATGTAAATCAGTTTTCGCATGTGGGTGTTTCGAAAACATGATATTCATCAGTTGTCCCCAATGAGTGTTTCAAACACATGATATTGATCAGTTTTTGCCGAAGAGTGTTTTGAAAACTTTATATTCATTAGTTTTCGCCGGTGAGTGTCTCAAAAACTTGTTATTCATCAGTTTTCGCCAATGAGTGTTTCGAAAAGTTGATATTCTTGTTAATCAGTTTCTGTCGATGAGTGTTTCAAAAACTTGATATTCATCAGTTTTTGCCAGTGAGTGTTTCGGAAACATGATATTCATCAGTTTTCGCCAATGAGTGTTTCGAAAACTTGATTTTCCTAATAATCAGTTTCGCCGATGAGTGTTTCGAAAACTTGATATTCATCAGTTTTTGCCAATGAGTGTTTCGAAATCTTGATTTTCTTGTTAATCATTTTCGCCGATGAGTGTTTCGAAAACTTGATGTTCATCAGTTTTCACTGGTGAGTGTTTCGGAAACTTGATATTCATCAGTTTTCACCAATGAGTGTTTCGAAAACTTGATTTTCTTGTTCATCAGTTTTCGCCGATGAGTGTTTCGAAAACATGATATTCATCAGTTTTTACTGATGAGTGTTTCGAAAACTTGATATTCATCAGTTTTCGCCAATGAGTGTTTCGAAAACTTGATTTTCTTGTTAATTAGTTTTCGCCGGTGTGTGTTTCAAAAACTTGATATTCATGAGTTTTCGCCGATGAGTGTTTCCAAAACTTGATTTTCTTGTTAATTAATTTTCGCCGATGAGTATTTCGAAAACTTGATATTCCTAAGTTTTCGCCGATGAGTGTTTCGAAAACTTGATATTCTTGTTATTCAGATTTTGCCGATGAGTGTTTCGAAGACTTGATATTCATCTATTTTCATTGATGAGTGTTTCGAAAACTTGATATTCCTCAGTTTTCGCAAAAGAGTGTTTCGAAAACTTGATATTCATCAATTTTCGCCAATGACTGTTTCGAAATCTTTATTTTCTTGTTAATCAATTTTCGCCGATGAGTGTTTCGAAAATTTGATGTTAATCGATTTTCGCCGATTAGTGTCTCTGAATCTTCATATTCATTAGTTTTCGCGAATCAGTGCTTCGAAAACTTGATTTTCTTGTTAATTTGTTTTCGCCGATGAGTATTTCAAAAACTTGATATTCATCAGTTTTTGCGGATGAGTGTTTTGAAAACTTTATATTCATCAGTTTTCGCCAACGAGTGTTTCGAAAACTTTATTTTCATGTTAATCAGTTTTCGCTGGTGAGTGTTTCGAAAACTTGATATTCATCAGTTTTCGCCAATGAGTGTTTCAAACACATGATATTGATCAGTTTTTGCCGAAGAGTGTTTTGAAAACCTTATATTCATTACTTTTCGCAGGTGAGTGTTTCAAAAACTTGTTATTCATCAGTTTTCGCCAATGAGTGTTTCGAAAACTTGATTTTCTTGTTAATCAGTTTTTGTCGATGAGTGTTTCGAAAACTTGATATTCATCAGTTTTTGCTAGTGAGTGTTTCGGAAACATGATATTCATCAGTTTTCGCCAATGAGTGTTTCGAAAACTTGATTTTCCTAATCATCAGTTTCGCCGGTGAGTGTTTCGAAAACTTGATATTCATCAGTTTTTGCCAATGAGTGTTTCGAAATCTTAATTTTCTTGTTAATCATTTTCGCCGATGAGTGTTTCGAAAACTTGATGTTCATCAATTTTCACTGGTGAGTGTTTCGGAAACTTGATTTTCATAAGTTTTCTCCAATGAGTGTTTCGAAAACTTGATTTTCTTGTTAATCAGTTTTCGCCGATGAGTTTTCGAAAACTTGATATTCATCATTTTTCGCCGATGAGTGTTTCGAAAACTAGATATTCATTAGTTTTCGCCAATGAGTGTTTCGAAAACTTGATTTTCTTGTTAATCAGTTTTCGCCGATGAGTGTTTCGGAAACTTGATAATCATCAGTTTTCGCCAATGAGTGTTTCAAAAACTTGATTTTCTTATTAATTAGTTTTCGCCAATAAGTGTTTCGAAAACATGATATTGATCAGTTTTCGCCGGTGAGTGTTTCGAAAACTTGATTTTCTTGTAAATCAGTTTTTGCCTGTGAGTGTTTCGAAAACTTGATATTCATTAATTTTCGCTGATGAGTGCATCGAAAGTTTGATTTTCTTGTTAATCAGTTTTCGCCGATGAGTGTTTCGAAAACTTGATATTCATCAGTTTTCGCCGTGAGTGTTTCGAAAACTTGATATTCATTAGTTTTCGCCAATGAATGTTTCGAAAACTTGATTTTCTTGTTAATTAGTTTTTGCCAATGAGTGTTTCGAAAACTTGATATTCATCAGTTTTCGCCGGTGAGTGTTTCGAAAACTTGATATTCATCTTTTTTCACCAACGAGTTTTCGAAAACTGGATTTTCTTGTTAATCAGTTTTCGCAAGTGAGTGTTTCGAAAACTTGATATTGATCAGTTTTGGGCAACGAGTGCTTTGAAAACTTGATTTTCTTGTTAATTAGTTTTCGCCGAAGAGTGTTTCGAAAACTTGATATACATAAGTTTTTGCCCATTAGTGTTTCGGAAACATGGTATTCATCCTTTTTCTCCAATGAGTGTTTCGAAAACTTGATTTTCTTGTTAATCAGTTTTTACCGTTGAGTGTTTCTAAAACTTGATTATCATCAGTTTTCGCCAATGAGTGTTTCGAATACTTGATATTCATCAGTTTTTGCCGGTGAGTGTTTCGAAAACTTGATATTCATCAATTTTCGCCAATGATTGTTTCGAAATCTTCATTTTCTTGTTAATCAGTTTTCCGCCGATGAGTGTTTCGAAAACATGATATTCATCAGTTTTCAGTGGTGAGAGTTTCGAAAACTTGATATTCATCAGTTTTTCGCCAATGAGTGTTTCAAATACTTGATTTCTTGTCAATCAGTTTTCGCCGGTGAGTGTTTTAAAAACTTGATATTCATCAGTTTTCGCCAATGAGTGTATCGAAAACTTGATTTTCTTGTTAATCAGTTTTCGCCGATGAGCATTTCGAAAACTTGATATTCATCCGTTTCACCAATGAATGTTTCGAAAACTTGATTTTCTTGTTAATCAGTTTTCGCCGGCGAAAACTAATGAATAATAAGTTTTCGAAACACTCACCGGCAAAAACTGATCAATATCAAATTTTCGAAACACTCATTGGCGAAAACTGATTAACAGGAAAAACAAGTTTTCAAAACACTCATTGGCGAAAACTGATGAGTATCAAGTTTCGAAACACTCATCGACAAAACTAATGAATATCAAGTTTTTGAAACACTCATCGGCGAAAACTAATTAACAAGAAAATCAAATTTTCGAAACACTCATCGGCAAAAACTAATGAATATCATGTTTTCGAAACACTCACCGGCGAAAACTGATGAATATCAAGTTTTTGAAACACTCATCGGTGAAAACTGATGAATATCATGTTTTCGAAACACTCATCGGTGAAAACTAATGAATATCAAGTTTTCGAAACACTCACCGGCGAAAATTGATTAACAAGAAAATCAAGTTTTAAATATTCATTGGCGAAAACTGATGAATATCAAGTTTACAAAACACGCATTGGCGAAATCTGATTAACAAGAAAAACAAGTTTTCGAAACACTCATTGGCAAAAACTGATGAATATCAAGTTTTCGAAACGGCGAAAAATGATCAATATCAACTTTTTGAAATTCTCACCAGCGATGACTAATGAATATCAAGTTTTCAAAACACTAATCACCGAAAATTGATTAACAAGAAAATCAAGTTTTCGAAACACTCATCGGCGAAAACTGATTAAGAAGAAAATCAAGTTTTTGAAATACTCATGGGCGAAAACTGATGAATATCAAATTTTCGAAACTCTAATCGGCGAAAATTGAGGAATGTCATGTTTTCGGAACAATCATTGGCGAAAACTGATTAACAAGAAATTCAAGTTTTCGAAATAGTCATTGGCGAAAATTGATGAATATCAAGATTTCGAAACACTCACCGTCGAAAACTGATGAATATCAAGTTTTCGAAACACTCATCGACGAAAACTGATTAACAAGAAACTCAAGTTTTCGAATCACCCATTGGCGAAAACTAATGAATATCAAGTTTGAAAAACACTCATCGGCAAAATTTGATTAACAACAAAACCAAGTTTTCGAAACACTGACCGACGAAAACTAATGAATATCAAGTTTTCGAAACACTCATCGGCGAAAACTAATGAATATCAAGTTTTCGAAACACTCACCGGCGAAAACTGATCAATATCAAGTTTTCGAAACACTCATTGGCGAAAACTGATTAACAAGAAAATCAAGTTTTCGAAACACTCATCGACAAAACTGATGAATATCAACTTTTTGAAACACTCATCGGCGAAAACTGATTAACATGAAAATCAAGTTTTCAAAACACTCATTGGGGAAAACTGATGAATATCAAGTTTTTGAAACACTCACCGGCGAAAACTGATGAATATCATGTTTTCGAAACACTCATTGGCGAAAACTGATGAATATCAAGTTTTCGAAACACTCACCGGCGATATTTGATTAACAAGAAAATCAAGTTTTTGAAATATTCAATGGCGAAAACTTATCAAAGTCATGTTTTCGAAACACTCATCCGCCAAAATTGATTAACAAGAAAATTATTTATTCGAAACAGTCAATGCCGAAAACTTATGAATATCAAATTTTCGAAAGACTCATCGCCGAAACTGATGAATATCAAGTTTTCGAAACACTCATCGGCGAAAACTGATTAACAAGGAAATTCAGTTTTCGAAACATTCATTCGCAAAAACTGAAGAATATCAAGTTTTCAAAACACTCACTGGCGAAAACTGATGAATATCAAGTTTCCGAAACACTAATCGACGAAAACTGATGAATATCAAGTTTCCGAAACACTCATCGACGTTATTTGATTAACAAGAAAATCATGTTTTTGAAATATTCATTGGCTAAAATTGATGAATATCAAGTTTTCGAAACACTCATTGGCAAAAACTGATTAACAAGAAAATCAAGTTTTCGAAACACTCATTGGTCAAAACTGATGAATATCAAGTTTTCGAAACACCCATCGACAAAAATGATGAATATAAACTTTTTGAAACACTCACCAACGAAAACTAATGAATATCAAGTTTTCGAAACACTCACCGGCGAAAACCAATCAAAATCAAGTTTTTGAAACACTCATTGGCGGAAACTGATTAACAAAAAAACAAGTTTTCGAAACACTCATTGGCGAAAACTGATGAATATCAAGTTTTCGAAACACTCATCGACAAAACTGATGAATATCAACTTTTTGAAAACACTCATCGACCAAAACTGATTAACAAGAAAATCAAGTATTCAAAACACTCATTGGTTAAAACTGATGAATATGAAGTTTTCGAAACAGTCACCGGCAAAAACTGATGAATATCAAGTTTTCGAAACACTCATTGGCGAAATCTGATGAATATCGAGTTTTCAAAACACTCACCGACGATATTTGATTAACAAGAAAATCAAGTTTTTGAAATATTCATTGGCAAAAGCTGATGAATACCAAGTTTTCGAAACACTCATTGATAATGCCATTATTTACCCTTGTATCTTTTGGCATTTGACAAGCTTTTGTTGAGTTTAAAGAGTCATTATGCATGATTTAATGTTATTCAAGGGGACTTAAGGACTTAAATCACAATCTTGCTAATTCCATGTTTTTATTGAATAAATTGTGATAATTCTCTAGTTTTATTAACTTGAGGGCCTCACAATTGTTTTGGTTGATTTGTAGGTCAACTAGCTTGAGGAATAGCAAGGATTCAAGTGCTAGAGGTCGAGAAAGAAGCTGGAAAGCGAAGCCGGTACAAGATTTGAGGCTTAGAGGCATTTTTGGGCCTATTCTACTGTTCCACCCGCTGCCAGCGGGTAGCCTTGCAAGCTGCCAGCGGGTGGACTTCAGTTTCAGAGCAAAACGTGCGTTTCGAGTAATCCACCCGCTGCCAGCGGGTAGATGACCCGCTGCCAGCGGGTACACCAGTTCTGCACGACTTTCTCGCGATTTTAAGAGCTGAAACGGATGGTGGGCCCACTTTTTCAATGTTTTACCACAAGGGGAGCATACTAGGTCGGATTAGAGGGTATATTCTGAGGTTTTGGAGGCCCTTAACCTAATCAAGAGGGAGACCCACGATTTTTACATTCATTCATCACCTAAGCTCTCTCTCCCAAGTCTCTCCACATTTTCCAGCCACACTCACCATTTTCCCTTCATCTTCTCCACTCTCCACACCTATTCAAACCAAATTCCAGCAACCTCCATCATCATCCATGGCTAAGCAAGGGTTGGAGGAGCTTGGTGAAGCATTTCTCTCATCCATGAGTGGCTAAACTTCTTGTGCTTTGGAGGAGGATGATTAGGGCTTGAGCTATGGCATCCAATAGGGAGTTTTTCTTGTTTTCCTACTACTTCTCTTTATGGATTCATGTTTATCTTGTTGATATTGATGAATTTGTATTGATTGTGTCTCCATGGTTGTGGAACTCAACTAGGTTGTAGTTGGACATTAGGAATTTAAATAGACTAGTGATTTGTATTTTGATTCTCCCATTGTGGGTTTTGATTACATTGGATTTGGTTGAATCTTATTGTAATTTTTAATTCATTGTGGAAGTCACTCTAATGACAATGGTAATTGTTGAGTTGAATTCTAGTTTATGTTAAATTCCTCATTTGCTTCATTGATGGTATTTGATTAGGCTTGTTAATTGTCCGGTTGGCTAATTGCATCCTCTAATTAAATTACCTAGGTTTAGTGGTCACTAAACTACTTTAGGAAATGGCCCTTCATTGATTAACTCCATACTTTTTGATAGCAAGGATAGCCCAAAGCATTCTCCAACAAAGCATATTCATCTCATTTCATTCACCTCAATTTACTTTAGCTTTAAAAATATTGAAAACCCCAAAAAGTGTTAGTTCTAGTTTCATTAGTTGCATTTAATTCCATTTAGTTTCATTGCACACCAAGTGTTTGTTAAATTGCCTCAAAGACACCCCATTTGTGTTAATTAAGCATATTTGTCCATCGAGTCCATAGGCTCCGCGAGAGAGAATCGACCTAGGTTGTGCCACTAGCTGCACTTTCTAGTATAAATTTTATTGGTGCCGGCCTCGCGACAAGGCCGCGTCTCATCAATTTGGCGCCGTTGCCGGGGAGCCATTTTGGTTCTTTGTGCAATTGTGCTAGATTCTCACGAATTGGGTTGTTTTCGCGTGATTTCTTTGGGAATCACATAGTTAGATTGTGTTTTGTTATTGTGTTTTGTGTTTTAAGTTGTGTCTTTTCATTTTAGTGTTTGTTTCTAGGCTTATTGTGATTTTTAGTAAGTGTTTTTGCTGGTTTTTGTGAAATTTTTCATAGCTGTCCTATTTTCTTTTGGCAAGAATTACTTAGTTTAATTGCATTTAATTGTGTTTTTATTTGTGTTTATTGTTTCTAGGTAGTTTATAGTTGATTTAGCATTTATTTTTAGGCTTGAATAGTCATTTTGAAGCATTTTCAGTTGGATTTTTGCTGTTTTTTCGAATCTGCCCTGTTTTTCTGCTTTAACAGTGCAGAATTGCTTCTGTTTCTGTCTTACCCGCTGGCAGCGGATGAACCCTACCCGCTGGCAGCGGGTGAAGCAGTGAACTGCACTGTTTTTCATTCTGTGTTGCTTTGTTTCTGGTTTTCTGGTCTGTTTTATTTCTTCCACTGTTTTTCTGTGTGTTTTCTTCTTTTTGTTGGTTGTTTAGTGTATGCTAAGAAGTTCTAGAGGAGACCTAATTCCATTAGATTTAGAAATTGAAAGAACTCTTAGGAAAATAAGAAAACTCAAAAAAGAAGTAATTGAGGCTAACCAAGAAAGGGAAAGAGAACTAGCAATAGAAGAAATGGCCGAAGAGGATAACGGGGATAATCGGATGGACAATAGGGAAAGGAATGAAGGAGGTAATAATGTGGTAGATCAACCTAAAAAGTCCATTAAACAATTGAATCAATTTGATGATAATTTTGAATCTTTGGTTGGTGCTACTCCTACTTTTACTACTGATTTTGAAATTAAAGGTTCTCTTGTGCACTCACTTCCAAAATTTCATGGTCTTCCAGGTGAGAATCCGTATACACATATAAGCTCTCTCCACATGCATTGCATGACGATGAAGCCCGTGGGGGCTAAACTTGAAGAAGTCATGTGGAAGGTTTTCCATCTCACTCTGGAAGGGAAAGCAAAGGTTTGGTATATGAGTTTGCCAAGGTACACCCCAGATGCTTACCAAACATGGGATAATTTGAAGAAGCACTTTATTGAAAAATATTATCCTTCAAACAAAGTCGCCGCAGCAAGAAAAGAGATTGCATCTTCAAGGCAAGAAGAGGGTGAAACATTCTATGGATATTGGACACGTGTTCAGGATATGGTAGCAAAATGTCCAAACCATCAAATGCCACTGGAGCACCTAGTCCAAGCTTTTGTCTATGGGTTAACTGATGAAGATGCAAAAATGCTCAATGCAGCTGCTAATGGGTCCATAGAAGACATGCCCCCTGATGAAGCAATGGAGTTGATCAAGAAGCTCGCCTTGAGTAGGCAGAACATTACCACGAGGGATACTCGAGCACTAAAAGAGATATCTCCAGCAGATCGAGATCCATTGTTGGTGAAAGTGGTACATGAACTGTCTGCACTAACCAAGAGGGTGGATGGACTGAGCATCCAATCTCCAAGATCACCCACTCAACAGCTAGCTATGGTAGGCGCTAGTTGTACATTCTGCGATTCCCCTATGCACATATCAGCAGACTTGCCCTGGTCAATATGAAGATGTGAATGCAATGTATCAAGCACGGCCTGGGCAATACCAACAAAGGGACCCTTACTCCAATACATACAATCCTGGTTGGAGAGATCACCCTAACTTCAGATATGGGAATAGCGGTAATCAGAATACTCAAGGGTTTAGCAGTGGGCAAAGTCAAGGGAACTACCCTTCTAGAGGAGGAAATTCTTATGGTGGTCAATACTCAAATTTTCAAGGGGCTTCACCTAGCCAAGGCACCAAAACAGAACACCACCAATGCCATGGTTCCCATTAGTCAAGGTGCAGCCGTCTTCAAGCAATGATGAGCTTAAACAGCTTCTAGTGAAAGGGTTCTCATGATATTGGTGCAAAATTTGACCAAGAGCGGAGTATCACTGATGATAAAATCAAGGCCGTCGCCTCACACGTTGACTCATGCTTCACTAATATCATGAACAAGTTTGAACAAATGGAAGTAAAGCATGACAACCTGAACTCATTTCGTCACTCAGCTGTCTAACAAGAAGAGTGATGAACAAGCAAGATCAAGCGGAGCGACACCTTCTAACACAGTGATCAATCCCAAGTCACTGAATGCCATAAGCCTTAGAAGCGGCAGAAAAGTCAGATTTGAAGACAAGGAAGGTGATGAACAAATTGAAGAAATTGTTTGTGAAAGTCCTCCTCTGTCACCACTCAAGCTTTCTGAGAGCTCCAAAGAGACTAGACTGCGGGAAAAAGTTGAAGAAAAGAAGAAGGAGCAACAAGAGGAACCAAAAGAAAAAGAGGAACAAAAGGAGAAGGAAGAAGCAATTAACAAAGCCATCTCCACCCAAAAAGGTAAGGAGGTAAGTATAAGTGATCTTCCCTTTCCTAATTCATATTTGCTAAGTAAGAAAGTCAAGGAAGTTAAAACTGATGAAGAGGCACTGAATTTATTTACCAAGTTAGAAGTTAATATTCCTTTGTTAGAATTGGTAAGAAAAGTGCCTAAATATGCAAAAGTTTTGAAAGAGCTTTGTACAAACAAGAGAAGATTTAGACCAAATGAGAGAGTTCAAGTGAGCTCTAATGTTTCTGCTCTCTTCAAACCCCAAATCCCGGTCAAGTGTCAAGACCCGGGGTCTTTCACAATCCCTTGTACTATTGGTAAGGTTACTATAGGGGGTGCATTACTAGATCTAGGGGCTGCTATAAATGTCATGCCTAAATCTGTTTATCAGGCCCTAGGTGTTAAAACACTTCAACCCACTACAGTAATCTTACAATTAGCTGATAGGTCCATTAGGCGACCTGATGGGATTATAGAGGACCTTTTGGTCCGAGTGAAAGACTTGCTCATTCCAGCTGATTTTTATGTTCTTGATATGGCTGCGGAAGTGCCTCAGGATTCCACTCTCATTTTAGGTCGCCCCTTCTTGAGGACTGCTAACACTGTGATTAGCATGAAAGAAGGAACGATCTCTATGGAAGTGGGAGATCATAAAGTTAATTTTAATATGTATGAGGCCATGAAGCATCCATATGAGGACTATTCTTTACTTGGGGTTAGTGCAATAGATATAATCATGGAAGATGAACATGTAGGTTATAAGCTTGATGATGATAATTCTGAATCTACTGTTGATGCATTTTCTGATGGTTATTTTTCATTCACTGAACTTTTGCATGCTGATGATGACACTCTTGTTTCATTCCCTTCTTTATATTCTTTTCCATCTGCTTGCTCTTGTGGAGGTGATCCCTTTTGTCTTAACTGCATGTCAGTTGATTGTACACGTGGTGCCCCACAATCTGATACATTTTCTGTGACTAGTTATTCTTTGGATTCTCTTTCTTCTTTGAGCAGTTATGATGGCCCTTTGGGAAAGTTGTTCATTGAGTTTTCAGGTGAGTCAAGCAATGAAACAGGGAAGGTGATTCAAAACAAAGTTCAATACATTCTGCCATGTGAAGATCCCCTTTCTGCTTCTCCACCTTCTCACCTATTCCAAGGGCAACATAGTGAAAGAAAGGAAATCGCGGTTGAAGCTGAATCAACCGAAGAAGGGAACATTCTACCAAGGTTTGAATGCATGGAAGTTGAGGCAAGTGGTAAAAATGAAATTTTAAAGGGAAGTACTCTTGCCACTTTAGATGTGCAAAAATTAGTTCCTTCTGTAATTCAACCTCCCACTCTAGAGCTCAAAGAGCTCCCTTCAAATCTAAAGTATGTTTTCTTAGAGTCAAATAACCAATTACCAGTGATCATTGCTAATGGGTTATCTGACGAGAAAGAAGGGAAGCTTTTAAACCTTTTGAGAAAACATAAAAGAGCAATAGGGTGGACTTTAGCAGATATACCAGGGATTAGTCCTACAATTTGTACACATAGAATTCTGCTAGAGGAGGGGTCGCAGCCCAAGCGGCAACCCCAAAGGAGGTTGAATCCTTTGATTTTAGATGTGGTCAAGAAAGAGGTCACTAAGCTTTTGAGTGCGGGTATTATATACCCAATTTCTGATAGTAAATGGGTTAGCCCTGTGCAGGTTGTTCCAAAGAAGAGTGGGATCACAATAGTGAAAAATGAGAAGGATGAGTTGATTCCCACTAGAGTCCAGAATTCGTGGCGCATGTGTATTGACTATAGAAAATTAAATGACGCCACTAGAAAGGACCATTTCCCTTTACCCTTTATTGACCAGATGCTTGAGAGGCTTGCTGGCAAGTCTTACTACTGTTTCCTTGATGGCTTCTCTGGTTATTTTCAGGTACCCATAGCTCCGGAGGACCAAGAAAAGACCACTTTTACTTGCCCCTTTGGTACATTTGCATATAGGAGAATGCCTTTCGGTTTGTGTAATGCTCCTGGTACATTTCAGCGTTGTATGATCTCTATTTTTTCTGATTTTCTTGAACAATGCATGGATGTATTTATGGATGATTTTACAGTTTATGGAGAGTCATTTGATGCATGTTTAGACAGCTTGGATAAAATTCTTGCTAGATGTTCTGAAAAGGGTCTTGTGCTAAATTATGAAAAGTGCCATTTTATGGTTGATCAAGGAATTGTTTTAGGGCATTTAATTTCTGAAAAAGGGATTGAAGTGGATAAAGCAAAAATAGAAGTAATCTCCTCCCTCCCATACCCCACATGTGTTAAAGAGATTAGATCATTTTTGGGTCATGCAGGGTTCTATAGGAGGTTCATTAAAGATTTTAGCAAAATTGCATATCCATTATCTCAATTACTTCAAAAAGATGCAGAGTTTGATTTTAATGAAGCATGTAGGTCTGCTTTTGATGAACTGAAATCTAGACTTGTCTCTCCCCCAATACTTTCTGCTCCTAATTGGCAATTACATTTTGAGATTTCATGTGATGCTTCTAATTTTGCTGTTGGAGCCATGCTAGGGCAAAAGGAGAACAGGGTTTCTAGAGTGATTGCATATGCCTCCAAGACACTAGACCCGGCACAAATTAATTATACCACCACTGAAAAGGAATTGTTTGCCGTTGTCTTTGCTTTGGAGAAATTTAGACCTTACTTGCTTAATTCCAAGGTTGTAGTTTTTTCTGACCATGCTGCAGTGAAGTATCTTTTCTCCAAACCTCATTCCAAGCCCAGGCTACTCAGATGGGCCCTTCTCTTGCAAGAATTTGACATAGAGATTAAGGATAGACCAGGAGCTGAAAACCATGTAGCTGACCATTTGAGTCGCTTACCTGAGGACACAAAGGGAGTGGACTCTTCTAACTCTACTTTTGATGCTTTTCCAGATTCTTTGTTGTGTACCATAGCTCGTCATGAGCCTTGGTATGCTCATATAGTGAATTTTCTCATTAGTGGAGTAACACCTCCTTCTATGTCTACTTTTCAGGTGCAAAAGCTAAAGGGAGATGCCAAATTCTATGCTTGGGATGCGCCTCATCTTTGGAGACTATGTGCTGATCAAGTCATTCGAAGGTGCATACCAGAGGAAGAACAAGAGAGCATATTAACTGCCTGTCATACCTTGGCTTGTGGGGGGCATTTTGGTGGAAAGAAAACCTCTAGGAAAGTCTTAGACTGTGGGTTTTATTGGCCAACTTTAGTTAAGGATTCTGTCAATTTTTGTAAAACTTGTGATAAGTGCCAACGTTTTGGGGGTTTGGGATGGAAACAAGAAATGCCACAACAACCTATACTATTTTGTGAAATTTTTGATGTTTGGGGCATAGATTTTATGGGACCTTTTCCCCCATCAAACGGGTTTACTTACATTTTATTGGCAGTTGACTATGTTTCTAAGTGGATAGAGGCCGTACCTACTAGGAAGGATGATGCTCAAACTGTAGCTAAATTTGTCAAGTCTAATATTTTGTGTAGGTTTGGGATCCCTAGAGCCATCATTAGTGATCAGGGCACCCACTTTTGTAATAGGCTTTTCAATAGCCTATTAGCTAAGCATGGTGTCCGACATAAAGTTTCCACACCTTACCACCCACAAACCAATGGTCAGGCAGAGGTGTCTAACAGGGAAGTTAAGAAGATTCTTGAAAGGGTTGTGCAACCCTCCCGAAAGGATTGGAGTTCCCGACTTGAAGAAGCTCTTTGGGCATATCGCACAGCCTACAAAACTCCAATAGGCATGTCCCCTTATCGCCTAGTCTTCGGTAAAGCTTGTCATTTGCCGGTTGAATTAGAGCATAAGGCATATTGGGCGGTGCGAAAATGCAACTTAGATATGGAAGCTGCAGGAGAAGAAAGAAAACTCCAATTGCAAGAACTTGATGAAATGAGGGCTGAAGCATATGAAAATGCCAGGTTGTACAAGGAGAAGACAAAGAAAATTCATGACAAAGGCATTCTTAGAAAATGCTTTAGTGTTGGGGATAAAGTTTTAAAATTCAAAGCAAGATTCAAGTTCAAGCAAGGAATGATGAAAACACGTTGGGATGGACCTTTCACAGTGACCAAGGTCTTTCCTTATGGAGCGGTGGAGATAATGGAAGATTCAACCGGTGCCGTGCACTTGGTGAATGGTCACTTGCTGAAATTGTTCAAGGAAAACTCCAAGCCCCCATGAGGGGCCAGGTCATCTCTTTCCTTTTCTCATCTTGCATTTAATTTGTTGCTCTTATGGATTGCTTGAGATGAGTGTGGGGGAAGAGATCTTCCAGTAGGTAGTAGATTGTGGTTTTGTTCTTTGTGGTTTAATTATGCTTTTGTGTATTTTGTTGCTTTTAGTGTGTGCTTTGTGTGTTTGTGTAGTTGTGTGGTTAAACACTCCCTTGGTTGTTGAATGCATGAATTTTGATGTATGAGGTTTGCTTTTTGATAGATGGAAGCCAGCAAATTAGGTTCTAGGAGTAGGAATAGATGGATTTTTATGTTTTTAGGAGTCTCTGGTTGGATACAGGAGTGAATGGAGTGGAGAAATGAAGTTAGGGGCCAAAATGTTCACCTCTAAGCACGCCTCTGTAGCACCCGCTGCCAGCGGGTAGCCTTTGCCCGCTGCCAGCGAGAGCTACAGAGGCTCTCCCCTGTTCCTCCCCTGTTTTCCCCTGTATAAATTCGCCTCTGACTTACCCGCTGCCAGCGGGTGGTCTTTCACCCGCTGCCAGCGGGTGAGTCTGGACACGTAAAAAAAAAATTAAGTAAAATTATTAATTACTATTATTGTATTTATGTTATTTTATTTAATTTTTAATTTTGAATTTCAAAAAAATTATTTTTCTGAAACCCTAACCCCCCCTTTTTTCCCTCTCTTTCTTCACTTTTCATCACTCTATCTTCCTTCTCTCTCTCTTCCCTCTCTTCTTCATCCCTACAACCCAAACCTCCATAGCAACACATTCCAAGCTTTCACCCCCATCACTCAACCCACCAAACTCGAACCCCCCCCCCTTCCCAGCCACCAAAAACGTGACCCCTAAACCAAACCATTCTCTCTCTCTCAATCCCAACCGTGAGCCCCTTTCTTCATCCTCCACCATCCCAATCCCTTCACCCCTACCCCCCCTACACCAAAACGTGAACCACCACCCCTCCTTCCAACCTTCCCCCAAGAAAATCGAACCCCCCCCCTTCCCAGCCACAACACCCAAACCCCCAAACCCTCATCCCTTCACCAAACCACTTCCAGCCCCATTTTTTCCATTTACTAGAGGTACATTTTTCTTTTTCCCTCTTGCATAATTTTATTATTTTTATTTTTAGTATTTCTTTTTGTTTCTTTTAAATATTTCTTTTATTTTATTTTATTAATTTTAGTATTATTATTATTATTATTATTATTATTTTTCAGTAGAGTGATTATTATTTAGGTTAGTTATATATATATTTAATATCTATATCCTGGCTGTGAGAAATTGGACTGATAATACTTTGACCTAGGTATAGATAATTAGATTGCAAATAATTTTTATCTTGATTTAGTAGATAGGGTAATTGCTTTTTGTTTATTTTTTTTAGTCACATTAGTACTTAGGTAGTAAATAAATTCTAGTTTGAGTTCTCTTTTTAATTAATTTTTCAGTATTTTATCTAGAATTAGTTACTACATACCATAGTCTTGTTTAGCAATAGTAAATATGCACTATTTTCGTTTGGCACTAGCTTTTGCTTACGTCGACGTCATTTTTCACTTTTGTGTAGTTGGTTTTAATTTAGGCTAATTATTTCATAATTTTAGAAAATCAGTCTAGATTAATTGCATACCGCAAGTTCACTTTTCAACTGAGCCCCCACATTAGTCATAGTTCATTTAGGTTGTCTTTTCATTTTCCATAGTTTTAATTGTTTCTTTAGTTTAATTAGTTTTTCTTTTTCTCTAATTAGTTTTATTTGGTTGGGCGTCTAGGTTGGTTAGTGTAGTCTTGCTGGTTTCTTTGTTGACTGATTCTTCTTTTAAATTGCTTGTGTTTTTTCTTGTTTTTATTTGTTTGTGTTGATTAGCAAGCATGTCCTGGCGAAGAGCTGACTTTTGAAGAAATACAAGAGGAGGTTGAGAATAGATCCCTCCATCAAGAATTTCATTTTCCTGAGACGGAAGGCAACACATTCTTTGATCAATTATGCGCCGCCAACCTCCAATCTCTCAATCGGGTACAAGTAGCTGACAATGAGCAGTTTGTGCAACATTTCTACATTAATGCCAAGCTCAAGCGCAGCGTCAACAACCCGACTTACCGCGGCACGAGGGTTACCACATTCACATTGGCTGGCATCCGGCAATTTTTTGGACTGCCTGTTGTGCAGAATTGTGCTTACAAGAGCCAACAGTCAGCTTTTAACAGTGGTGATGCTCCTTTTCCGCGCGCTGAAATTAGAGAGATGCTCATTCAGGACAATTCCGATTGGGATGCTAAGTATGGAGGATCTCAGATCTATTTGCAACGCTCTTCCCTGTGCCCGGCTGCTAGAGCATGGCTGCTTTTTATATGTCACAACATTCTTCCTTCAAGCCATGGTACTGATATACCCTCTCAACAAGCACACCTTATTTACTTATTCATGAAGAATGAGAGAGTTGATGTAGCCGGGCTGATTTTTGACTCGCTCAAGAAGGCCTCAGTGAAGGGAGTGAAGGGCCAAATTCTATTATTTCCACATCTCATCTCTCAGATGTACAAGAGAGCAGGTGTTCCGCAGCTTGATTCTGATTTAGAGTTCGATCCTGCCAACACCAGAGAGTACAGTAGATTGGGATTTGGAAGACCTCCAGTCATTAGACCTCCCGCGCCAGCCAGGAATGTCAGGCGGCGCCGTGATGAAGCCTCTTCGAGTCGGACCCCTTCGCAAGCTTCAGAGCCAATGATGCAGACCTTCTGACCAGAAGCTAGATCTCCTGATCTCTGAGCAGCGTGCCCTTAGGGATGACGTCCACACTCTTCGGGATGACATCCACACTTTGCAGGCTAGCTTCACATCCTTTCAGGTCGAGGTCCGGGACAATTTTAGAGAGCTGCGAGAGGGCCGTGATGGAGCTCGGTTCTGAGCCAACTGCTTGCTAGTTTTATCTGCTTTTATTTCTTTTGTGTTTCATTTGATTTTTTCTGCTACTTTTCCTTCTTACTCATGAATTCTATTTGTGCTGGTTATTACTTTTGCTGTTGAGCTACTGATGGCTCATTTAACTTCTGGAACATTATAATTTCATGCATTCTTAGCTGTGTAGCTGTTTAGCTTGCCTTGCTCGCCCCTCTTCTCCTCTTTTTTGCATTTAACTGATTGTTTTTATGCTTGTGGACCCTCGTGCTTGCGCATCCTTGTCCTATCTTTCTGCATTGAGGACAATGCTTGTTGCAAGTGTGGGGGAGAAGTTTCTGAAGAATGATTGCTTCTTGAATTGCTGAATGGGCAGGTTACCTTGTGATTATTGCAAATATTGACATCAGATTTATATTCCTATTTCATGATTGTGTTTTTAACTCCTTGTGAATTTAGTTTTTTCAGCTTCTATTCTTGTGGATGCGAATATAAATGTAAATGCACAGGTTTTAAGTCCTTTTGTTCATGGATATTATCAACTGAGTAGATTCATTTTCGTTTTTGTTGAAGACTTTTGGGATTAATGATGTTAATCAGGAATTCCATAATCACTTTTTGATATCTACTCAAATGTTTTGAAATTTTTTTTTTTGGGAACCACACTTAACTTTTGTGCCTGTTTAAGCATTTTAGAAAATGCTTTCAAGTAGTGTGTCAGGAGCCCGCAGAATGCAAAATCAATTCAAGAATAAGAAACAATTTTTCAAGAGATTGGTGCTCTCTAATTCTCAACTTAAGCAAGACATTAATGTGAGTAATTAATTAGGCATGCATTGATCGATGTGAGAGTAACCTAGCCTTGTTGGAAGATTTTGAGCCAAACACTTCTGTTTTTCTTGCATATACTTGTGTGTTGTCTGCTTACTTGTTTACTTTCTAGAACTTGATTGAAATCTTGTTGAAGCTTGACATGCGTTAGTTAAATAAAAATGATTGAGGCGTTTGTTTCACTCACCTATATTCCATACACAAACCACTTCTTTTGCTACCCATAGTCACCCCCTTTGAGCTTAATTCTTGCTTTTCTAGACATTTTGCACTATGACTTTTAATTAAATGTTTGACTTTAGGTTTCTTAGTTTCTGACCACTCATCTTCCTGGGTTGAAATTGTCTAATTGATCCAATCAAGCAAAAAGCTTGAAAAGAAAGAATAAATAAATAAATAAATGAATTATACATTTATTTATTTAGAAAAAAATTTAAAAAGAAGAAAAAAAAAGGGAAATACAAAAGAAAGAAAAGCAATAAAAAAAAAAAAAGAGATGATGAATAAAAGAGTTGCAACCGAAAGTAATAAGGATCTTAGACAAATTTCTTGGTTGTTGGAAGATGATTGTTTGGTTAGACTCTTTTTGGAACCCAAGTAATCATTTAATTGGGAGTCAATTCAAAATGTTTCGTTTTGCATAATTTCTTTCTTTGTAAACACTTTTCACCATGACCATGCATCCATCATTACAAGCCATTAAGACCTCATGATTTGTTGAGCTAACGCATCTTAGTGGAGATCTAGATCTCTCTCAAGCCTATGGCAAAGTGATAAGTAAGTAAGATTAGAGAGAAAATATCCAACATTAGTGAGTAGAGCGAAACACTTGAGTCATCGGTCATTTGCAGGTTCTTAATTGATTGCTATGCATAATTGTTTTTGCTTTTGTTGCATGAACCAAGAACATGGTTTCTTGCTTAGTTGTTTTGCATCTTGATTTGATTGGTTATTTTGTTGCTTCCTACATACCCCTTGGCTACATTTTTGACTGATTGCTTTGCTCAGGAGTGCAAAGGTCTAAGTGTGGGGGAGTTGATAATACCAATATTTACCCTTGTATCTTTTGGCATTTGACAAGCTTTTGTTGAGTTTAAAGAGTCATTATGCGTGATTTAGTGTTATTCAAGGGCACTTAAGGACTTAAATCACAATCTTGCTAATTCCATGTTTTTATTGAATAAATTGTGATAATTCTCTAGTTTTATTAACTTGAGGGCCTCACAATTGTTTTGGTTGATTTGTAGGTCAACTAGCTTGAGGAATAGCAAGGATTCAAGTGCTAGAGGTCGAGAAAGAAGCTGGAAAGCGAAGCCGGTACAAGATTTGAGGCTTAGAGGCATTTTTGGGCCTATTCTACTGTTCCACCCGCTGCCAGCGGGTAGCCTTGCAAGCTGCCAGCGGGTGGACTTCAGTTTCAGAGCAAAACGTGCGTTTCGAGTAATCCACCCGCTGCCAGCGGGTAGATGACCCGCTGCCAGCGGGTACACCAGTTCTGCACGACTTTCTCGCGATTTTAAGAGCTGAAACGGATGGTGGGCCCACTTTTTCAATGTTTTACCACAAGGGGAGCATACTAGGTCGGATTAGAGGGTATATTCTGAGGTTTTGGAGGCCCTTAACCTAATCAAGAGGGAGACCCACGATTTTTACATTCATTCATCACCTAAGCTCTCTCTCCCAAGTCTCTCCACATTTTCCAGCCACACTCACCATTTTCCCTTCATCTTCTCCACTCTCCACACCTATTCAAACCAAATTCCAGCAACCTCCATCATCATCCATGGCTAAGCAAGGGTTGGAGGAGCTTGGTGAAGCATTTCTCTCATCCATGAGTGGCTAAACTTCTTGTGCTTTGGAGGAGGATGATTAGGGCTTGAGCTATGGCATCCAATAGGGAGTTTTTCTTGTTTTCCTACTACTTCTCTTTATGGATTCATGTTTATCTTGTTGATATTGATGAATTTGTATTGATTGTGTCTCCATGGTTGTGGAACTCAACTAGGTTGTAGTTGGACATTAGGAATTTAAATAGACTAGTGATTTGTATTTTGATTCTCCCATTGTGGGTTTTGATTACATTGGATTTGGTTGAATCTTATTGTAATTTTTAATTCATTGTGGAAGTCACTCTAATGACAATGGTAATTGTTGAGTTGAATTCTAGTTTATGTTAAATTCCTCATTTGCTTCATTGATGGTATTTGATTAGGCTTGTTAATTGTCCGGTTGGCTAATTGCATCCTCTAATTAAATTACCTAGGTTTAGTGGTCACTAAACTACTTTAGGACATGACCCTTTCATTGATTAACTCCATACTTTTTGATAGCAAGGATAGCCCAAAGCATTCTCCAACAAAGCATATTCATCTCATTTCATTCACCTCAATTTACTTTAGCTTTAAAAATATTGAAAACCCCAAAAAGTGTTAGTTCTAGTTTCATTAGTTGCATTTAATTCCATTTAGTTTCATTGCACACCAAGTGTTTGTTAAATTGCCTCAAAGACACCCCATTTGTGTTAATTAAGCATATTTGTCCATCGAATCCATAGGCTCCGCGAGAGAGAATCGACCTAGGTTGTGCCACTAGCTGCACTTTCTAGTATAAATTTTATTGGTGCCGGCCTCGCGACAAGGCCGCGTCTCATCACTCATCGACCAAAACTAATTAACAAGAAAGTCATGTTTTCGAAACACTCACTGGCGAAAACTAATGAATATCAAGTTTTCGAAGCATTCACCGGGGAAAACTGATGAATATCAAGTTTTCGAACACTCATTGGCGAAAACTGATTCACAAGAAAATCAAATTTTTGAATCACCCTTTGGCAAAAACTAATGAATATCAAGTTCTCGAAACACTCATCGGCAATAATTGATTAACAAGAAAACCAAGTTTTCGAAACACTCACCGGCGAAAACTAATGAATATCAAGATTTCGAAATACTCATTGGCGAAAACTGATGAATATCAAGTTTTCAAAACACTCATCGACAAAAATGTTGAATATCAAAATTTTGAAATAGTCATCGGCAAAAACTGATTAACAAGAAAATCAAGTTTTCGAAACACTCACCAGCGAAAACTGATGAATATCAAGTTTTCAAAACACTCATTGGCCAGAGCTGATGAATATCAAGTTTTCGAAACACTCATTGGCCAGAGCTGATGAATATCAAGTTTTCGAAACACTCATTGGCCAAAATTGATGAATATCAAGTTTTCGAAACACTCATCGACAAAACTGATGAATATAAACTTTTTGAAACACTCACCGGCGAAAACTAAAAAATATCATGTTTTCGAAACACTCACCGGCGAAAACCAATCAATATCAAGTTTTTGAAACACTCATCGGCGGAAATTGATTAACAAGAAATCAAGTTTTCGAAACACTCATTGGCGAAAACTGATGAATATCAAGTTTTCGAAACACTCATCGACAAAACTGATGAATATCAACTTTTTGAAACACTCATCGGCTAGAACTGATTAACAAGAAAATCAAGTTTTCAAAACACTCATTGGTTAAAACTGATGAATATGAAGTTTTCGAAACAGTCACCGGCAAAAACTGATGAATATCAAGTTTTCGAAACACTCATTGGCGAAATCTGATGAATATCGAGTTTTCAAAACACTCACCGACGATATTTGATTAACAAGAAAATCAAGTTTTTGAAATATTCATTGGCAAAAGCTGATGAATACCAAGTTTTCGAAACACTCATCGACCAAAACTAATTAACAAGAAAGTCATGTTTTCGAAACACTCACTGGCGAAAACTAATGAATATCAAGTTTTCGAAGCATTCACCGGCGAAAACTGATGAATATCAAGTTTTCGAACACTCATTGGCGAAAACTGATTCACAAGAAAATCAAATTTTTGAATCACCCTTTGGCAAAAACTAATGAATATCAAGTTCTCGAAACACTCATCGGCAATAATTGATTAACAAGAAAACCAAGTTTTCGAAACACTCACCGGCGAAAACTAATGAATATCAAGATTTCGAAATACTCATTGGCGAAAACTGATGAATATCAAGTTTTCAAAACACTCATCGACAAAAATGTTGAATATCAAAATTTTGAAATAGTCATCGGCAAAAACTGATTAACAAGAAAATCAAGTTTTCGAAACACTCACCGGCGAAAACTGATGAATATCAAGTTTTCAAAACACTCATTGGCCAGAGCTGATGAATATCAAGTTTTCGAAACACTCATTGGCCAGAGCTGATGAATATCAAGTTTTCGAAACACTCATTGGCCAAAACTGATGAATATCAAGTTTTCGAAACACTCACCGACGAAATTTGATTAACAAGAAAATCAAGTTTTTGGAATAGTCATTGGCGAAAACAGATGAATATCATGTTTTCAAAACACTCATTGGCGAAAACTGATTAACAAGAAAAACAAGTTTTTGAAACACTTATTGGCGAAAACTGATGAATATCAAGTTTTCGAAACACTCATCGACTAAACTGATGAATATCAACTTTTTGAAACACTCATCGGCGAAAACTGATTAACAAGTAAATCAAGTTTTCGAAACACTCTGATGAACGTGGCCTTGTCGCGAGGCCGACACCAATCAAATTAATACTAGAAAGTGCAGCTAGTGGCACAACCTAGGTCGATTCTCTCTCGCGGAGCCTATGGACTCTATGGACAAATATGCACAATTAACATAAAAAGGGATGTCTTTGAGGCAATTTAACAAACACTTGGTGTGCAATGAAACTAAATGGAATTAAATGGAACTAAATGAAACTAGAACTAACACTTTTTGGGATTTTCAATATTTTAAAAGCTAAAGTAAATTGAGGTGAATGAAATGAGATGAATATGCTTTGTTGGAGAATGCTTTGGGGCTATCCTTGCTATCAAAAAGTGTGGAGTTAGTCAATGAAAAGCCATTTCCTAAGGCCACTAAATCTAGGTAAATTAATTAGAGGATGCAATTAACCAACCAGACAATTAACAAGCCTAATCAAATACCATCAATGAAGCACATTGGGAATTTAACATAGACTAGAATTCAACTCAACAATTACCATTGTCATTAGAGTGACTTCCACAATGAACTAAAAATTACAATAAGATTCAACCAAATCCAATGTAATCAAAACCCACAATGGGAGAATCAAAATACAAATCACAAGTCTATATAAATTCCTAATATGCAACTGCAACCTAGTTAAGTTCCACAACCATGGAACCACAATCAATACAAACTCATCAATATCAACAAGATAAAAATGAATCTATAAAGAGAAGTAGAAGGAAAACAAGAAAAACTCCCTATTGGATGCCATAGCTCAAGCCCTAATCATCCTCCTCCAAAGCACAAGAGATTTAGCCACTCATGGATGGGAGAAATGCTTCACCAAGCTCCTCCAACCCTTGCTTAGCCATGGATTATGATGGAGGTTGCTGGAATTTGGTCTGAATGGGTGTGGAGAGTGGAGAAGATGAAGAGAAAATGGTAAGTGTGGCTGGAATGTGAGAGAGACTTGAGAGGATGAGAGCTTGAGTGATGAATGTGTTAGAATTCGTGGGTTCCTCTCCAAATTAGGTTAAGTGCGTCTAAAACATCAGAATATTCCCTCTAATCCGACCTAGGATGCTCCCCTTGTGGTAAAATGCTGAGAAAATGGGACCACAATTTGTTTCAGCTCTTAAAATCTCGAGAAAATCGTGCAGAACTGGTGTACTCGTTGGCAGCGGGTGGATTACTTAAAACACGCGTTTTGCCTCTGAACAGAATCCACCCGCTGGCAGCATGCAAGGCGACCCGCTGGCAGCGGGTGGAACAGTAAAACAGGCCCAAAATGCCACTAAGCTTCAAATCTTGTACCCGCTTCGCTTTCCAGCTTCTTTCTCGGCCTCTAGCACTTGAATCCTTGTTATTCCTCAA
Organism: Senna tora; assembly: GCA_014851425.1. NCBI lineage: Eukaryota > Viridiplantae > Streptophyta > Magnoliopsida > Fabales > Fabaceae > Senna > Senna tora. The sequence goes on along the minus strand of JAAIUW010000089.1, from coordinate 29,282 downwards.
GCAAGTTGACCTACAAATCAACCAAAACAATTGTGAGGCTCTCAAGTTAATAAAACTAGAGAATTATCGCAATTTATTCTATAAAAACATGGAATTAGCAAGATTTTTATTTAAGTCCTTAAGTGCCCTTAAATAACATTAAATCATGCATAATGACTCTTTCAACTCAACAAAAGCTTGTCAAATGCCAAAAGATACAAGGGTAAATATTGGTACTATCACTGATGAATATCAAGTTTTCGAAACACTCATCGGCGAAAATTGATGAATATCAAGTTTTCGAAACACTCATTGGCGAAAACTGATGAATATCAAGTTTTCGAAACACTCACCGACGATATTTGATTAACAAGAAATCATGTTTTTGAAATATTCATTGGCGAAAACTGATGAATATCAAGTTTTCGAAATACCCATTGGCGGAAACTGATTAACAAGAAAATCAAGTTTCGAAACACTCAATGGAGAAAACTGATGAATATCAAGTTTTCGAAACACTCATCGACAAAACTAACGAATATCAACTTTTTGAAACACTCATCGGCGAAAACTGATGAATATCATGTTTTTGAAACACTCATTGGCGGAAACTGATTAACAAGAAAAACAAGTTTTCGAAACACTCATTGGCGAAAACTGATGAATATCAAGCTTTCGAAACACTCATCGACAAAACTGATAAATATCAACTTTTTGAAACACTCATCGAAGAAAACTGATAAACAAGAAAATCAAGTATTCGAAACACTCATTGGTTAAAACTGATGAATATCAAGTTTTCGAAACAATCACCGCCGAAAACTGATGAATATCAAGTTTTCAAAACACTCATTGGGGAAATCTGATGAATATCAAGTTTTCAAAACACTCACCGACGATATTTGATTAACAAGAAAATCAAGTTTTTGAAATATTCATTCTCGAAAACTGATGAATACCAAGTTTTCGAAACACTCATCGACGAAAACAAATTAACAAGAAAGTCATGTTTTCGAAACACTCACCGGCGAAAACTAATGAATACCAAGTTCTCGAAACACTCGCCGGCGAAAACTGATGAATATCAATTTTTTGAAACATACATTGGCAAAAACTGATTAACAAGAAAATCAAGTTTTCGAATCTACCATTGGCGAAACCTAAAGAATATCATCTTTTCGAAACACTCATCTGCTAAAATTGATTAACAAGAAAACCAAGTTTTCGAAACACTCACCGACTAAAACTAATGAATATCAAGTTTTCGAAACACTCACCGACGAAAACTTATCAATATCAAGTTTTCGAAACACTCATCGGCTAAAATTTATAAACAAGAAAACCAAGTTCAGGAAACAGTCATTGGCGAAAACTGATGAATAACAAGTTTTCGAAACACTCATCGGCAAAACTAATAAATATGAAGTTTTCGAAACACTCACTGACGAAATTTGATTACTAAGAAAATCAAGTTTTCGAAACACTCATTGGCGACACCTGATGAATATCAGGTTTTCGAAACACTCATCGGCGAAGTTTGATTAACAAGAAATTCAAGTTTCCGAAACACTCATTGGCAAAAACTAATCAAGTTGAAGTTTTCGAAACACTCACCGACTAAAAGAGATCAATATCAAGTTCTCGACACACTCATTGGCGAAAACTGATGAATATCAAGTTTTTGAAACACTCATCCACCAAACAGATGAATATAAATATATTGAAACACTCATTGGCGGAAACTGATTCACAAGAAAATCATGTTTTCGAAACACTCATTGGTGAAAACTGATGAATATCAAGTTTTCAAAACACTCACCGGCGAAAACAGATCAATATCAAGTTTTCGAAACAATCACCAGCAAAAACTAATGAATATCAAGTTTTCGAAACACTCATCGGAGAAAACTGATCAATATCAAGTTTTCAGAACACTCAATGGCGAAAACTGATTAACAAGAAAATCAAGTTTTCGAAACACTGATTGGCGGAAACTGATGTATATCAAGTTTTCCAAACACTTATTGGCGAAAAGTGATTAATATCAAGTTTTCGAAACACCCATCGACGAAAATTTATTAATAAGAAAATGATGTTTTCGAAACATTCATTGGTGAAAACTGATGAATATCAAGTTTTCGAAACACTCACCGTCGAATAGTAATGAATATCAAGTTTCAGTAAAACTCACTGGCGAAAACTGATCAATATTAAATTTTGCGAAACACTCATGGGCGGAATTTGATTAACAAGAAAATCAAGTTTTCGAAACACTCATTGGTGAAAACATATGAATATCAAGTTTTCGAAACCCTCATTGGTGAAAACTAATGAATATCAAGTTTTTGAAACATTCATTGGCGAAAACTGATGAATATCAAGTTTTCGAAACACTCACTGGCGAAATTTGATTAACAAGAAAATCAAGTTTTGGAAACACTCATTGGCGAAAACTGATGATTATCAAGTTTTCGAAACACTCAACGGTGAAAACTGATCAATATCAAATTTTCGAAACACCGACAAAAACTAATGAATATCAAGTTTTCGAAACACTCACTGGCGAAAACTGATCAATATCAAGTTTTCGAAACACTCATTGGCGAAAACTGATGAATGTCAACTTTTCAAAACACTAATCGACAAAACTGATGAACATCAACTTTTTGAAACAGTCATCGGCGAAAACTGATGAAGTTTAAGTGTTCGAACCACTCACCGGCGAAAATAGATGAATATCAAGTTTTCGAAACACTCACCGTCTAACACTGTTCAATATTAAGTTTTCAAAACACTCATTGGCGAAATTGATTAACAAGAAAATTAAGTTTTCGAATCACCCATTGGCAAAAACTAATGAATATCAAGTTTTCGAAAAAATCAACGGCGAAAACTGATTAACAAGAAAATCAAGTTTTCGAAACACTCATTGGCGAAAACATATGATTATCAAGTTTTCGAAACACTCAACGGCGAAAACTAATGAATGTCTAGTTTTCGAAACACTCACCGGCGAAAACTAAAGAATATCAAGTTTTCAAAACACTTACCGGCGAAAACTAAAGAATATCATGTTTTTGAAACACTCATTGGAAAAAATTAATTAACAAGAAAATCAAGTTTTCGAAATAGTCATTGCCCAAAACTAATGAATATCAGGTTTTCGAAACACTCATTGGCGAAAACTAATGAATATCAAATTTCCGAAACACTCCCCGGCGAAAACTGATCAATATCAAGTTTTCGAAACACTCATTGGCGAAAACTGATTGACAAGAAAATCAAGTTTTCGAAACAGTCATTGGTGAAAACTGATGAATATCATGTTTTCGAAACCCTCACTAGCGAAAACTAATGAATATCAAGTTTTCGAAAAACTCATCGGCGAAAACTGATTAACAAGAAGATCAAATCTTTGAAACCCACATTGGCGAAAACTGATGAATATCAAGTTTTCGAAACACTCATTGGCAAAAACAGATGAATATCAAATTTTCGAAAAACTCATCGGCGAAAACTAATTAACAAGAAAATCAAGTTTTTGAAACGCTTATTGGCGAAAACTGATGAATATCAAACTTTCAGAACACTCACCCGCGAAATTTGATTAACAAGAAAATCAAGTTTTCGAAACACTCAATGGCGAAAATTGATGAATATCAAGTTTTCGAAACACTCTCCGGCGAAAACTGATGAACATCAAGTTTTCGAAACACTTACCCGTGAAAACTGATGAATATCCAGTTTTTGAAACACTCACCGGCAAAAACTGATGAATATCAAGTTTTCAAAACACTCACCAGCGAAAACTGATCAATATCATGTTTTCGAAACACTCATCGGCGAAAACTGATGAATATCAAGTTTTCTGAACACTCACCGGTGAAAACTGATGAATATCAAGTTTTCGAAACACTCACCGGCAAAAATTGATGAATATCAAGTTTTCGAAACACTCACCGGCGAAAACTGATCAATATCAAGTTTTCGAAACACTCACCGGCGAAAACTGATGAATATCAAGTTTTCGAAACACTCACCGGCGAAAACTGATGAATATCAAGTTTTCGAAACACTCACCGGCGAAAACTAATGAATATCAAATTTTCGAAACACTCACTGGCGAAAACTGATCAATATCAAGTTTTCGAAACACTCATTGGCGAAAACTGATTAAATAGAAAATCAAGTTTTCGAAACACTCATTGGCGAAAACTGATCAATATCAGGTTTTCGAAACACTCATTGGCGAATACTGATGAATATCAAGTTTTCGAAACACTCATCGGCGAAAACTGATTAACAAGATAATGAAGTTTTCGAAACATTCATTAGTGAAAACTGATGAATATCAAGTTTCCGAAACACTCACCGGCGAATAGTAATGAATATCAAGTTTTAGTAACACCCACCGGCGAATACAGATCAATATAAAGTTTTCGAAGCACTCATTGGCGAAATCTGATTAACAAGAAAATCAAGTTTTCGAAACACTTATTGGCGAAAACTGAAGAATATAAAGTTGTCGAATCACTCATTGGGGAAAACTGATGAATATCAGGTTTTCGAAACCCTCATTGGCGAAAACTGATGAATATCAAGTGTTTGAAACATTCATTGGCGAAAACTAATGAATATCAAATTTTTGAAAACACTCACTAGCGAAATTTGATTAACAAGAAAATCAAGTTTTTGAAACACTTATTGGTGAAAACTGAAGAATATCAAGTTTTCGAAACACTCACTGGCGAAAACTGATGAATATCGAGTTTTCAAAACACTCATCGGCGAAAACTGATAATTATCAAGTTTTCGAAACACTCAAGGGTGAAAACTAATCAATATCATGTTTTCGAAACTCTCACCGGCAAAAACTAATGTATATCAAGTTTTCGAAACACTCACCGGCGAAAACTGATCAATATCAAGTTTTCGAAACACTCATTGGCGAAAAGTGATGAATGTCATGTTTTTGAAACACTAATTGACAAAACTGATGAACATCAACTTTTTCAAACAGTCATGGGCGAAAACTGATTAGCAAGGAAATCAAGTTTTCGGAACACTCATTGGTGAAAACTGATGAATTTTAAGTGTTCGAGTCACTCACCCGCGAAAATAGATGAATATCAAGTTTTTGAAACACTCACCGTCGAACACTGATCAATATTAAGTTTTCAAAACACTCATTGGCAAAATTGATTGACAAGAAAATTAATTTTTCGAATCACCCATTGGCAAAAAGTAATGAATATCAAGTTTTCGAAACACTCATCGGCAAAAATTGATTAACAAGAAAACTAAGTTTTCGAAACACTGATCGGCAAAAACTGATTAACAAGAAAATCAAGTTTTTGAAACACTCACCGGCGAAAACTAATGAATATCATGTTTTCGAAACACTCACCGGCGAAAACTAATGAATATCAAGTTTTCGAAACACTCACCGGCGAAAACTGATTAATATCAACTTTTAGAAATACTCATCGGCGAAAATTGATTAACAAGAAATCCATGTTTTCGAAATACTCATTGGTGAAAATTTATGAATATCAAGTTTTTGAAACACTTATTGGCGAACACTAATGAATATCAAGTTTTCAAAACATTCATCGGGGAAAACTGAGAATATCAAGTTTTTGAAACACTCATTGGCGAAAATTGATCAACAAGAAAATCAAGTTTTCGAAACATTCATTGATGAAAACTGATGAATATAAAGTTTTCGAAACACTCACCGGCGAAAACTGATTAATATCAAGTTTTCAAAACACTCACCGGCGAAAATTGATGAAAATCAAGTTTTCAAAACACTCATCGAGGAAAATTGATTTACAAGAAAATAAAGTCTTCGAAACACTCATTGGTGAAAATTGACGGATATCAAGTTTTCAAAACACTCATTGGCAAAAATTAATTAATATCATGTTCTCGGAACACTCATTGACGAAAACTGATGAATATCAAGTTTTCGAAAGAATAAACGGAGAAAACTGAGGAATATCATGTTTTCGAAACATTCATTGGCGAAAACTGATAAATATCAAGTTTTCGAAACACTCACCGGCAACAACTAATGAATATAAAGTTTTCGAAACACTCACCGGTGAAAACTGATCAATATCAAGTTTTGGAAACACTCATTGGCGAAAACTGATAAACAAGAAAATCAAGTTTTCGAAACACTCAGCAGTGAAAATCAAGTTTTCAAAATACTCACCGGCGAAAACTGATGAATATCACATTTTTGAAACACTCATCGGCGAATACTGATTAACAAGAAAATCAAGTTTTCGAAATACTCACCGGTGAAAACTGATGAATATCAAGTTTTCGAAACACTCACTGGCGAAAACAAATGAATATCAAGTTTTCGAAACACTCACCGGCGAAAACTGATCAATATCAAGTTTTCAAAACACTAATTGGCGAAAACTGATAAACAAGAAAATCAAGTTTTCGAAACACTCATTGGCAAAAACTGATGAAAATCAAGTTTTCGAAGCACTCATTGGCGAAAACTGATGACTATCAAGTTTTCGAAACACTCATCGACGAAACTGATTAACAAGAAAATGAAGTTTTCGAAACTTTCATTGGTGAAAACTGATGAATATTAAGTTTCCGAAACACTCTCCGGCGAAAAGTAATGAATATCAAGTTTTCGTAACACTCACCGACAAAAACTGAACAATATCAAGTTTTCGAAACACTCATTGGTGAAAACTGATGAATATCAAGTTTTCGAAACCCTCATTGGCGAAAACTGATGAATATCAAGTTTTCGAAACACTCACTGGCAAAATTTAATTAACAAGAAAATCAAGTTTTCGAAACACTTATTGCCGAAAACTGAAGAATATCAAGTTTTTGAAACACCCACCGGCGAAAACTGATGAATATCGAGTTTTCGAAACACTCATTGGCGAAAACTGATGCATATCAGGTTTTCGAAGCACTCATTGGCGAAAATTGATGAATATCAAGCTTCCGAAATACTCATCGACGAAAACTGATCAATATCAAGTTTTCGAAACACTCACCGGCAAAAACTAATGAATATCAAGTTTTTAAAACACTCACCAGAGAAAACTGATCAATATCAAGCTTTCAGAACACTCACCCGCGAAATTTGATTAACAAGAAAATCAAGTTTTCGAAACACTCATCGGCGAAAACTGATGAATATGAAGCTTTCGAAACACTCACCAGCGAAAACTGATCAATATCAAGTTTTCGAAACACTCACCTGCAAAAACTAATGAATATCAAGTTTTCTAAACACTCACCGGCGAAAACTAATGAATATCAAGTTTTCGAATCACTCACCGGCAAAAACTGATGAATATAAAGTTTTCAAAACACTCACCGGCGAAAATTGATCTCTATCAAGTTTCCGAAACACTCACCGGCAAAAACTAATGAATATCAAGATTCCGAAACACTCACCGACGAAAACTGATGAATATCAAGTTTTCGAAACACTCACCGGCGAAAACTGATCAATATTAAGTTTTCAAAACACTCACCGGCGAAAACTAATTAATATCATGTTTTCGAAACACTCACCGGCAAAAACTGATGAATATCAAGTTTTCAAAACACTCATTGGCGAAAACTGATGAATATCAAGTTTTCGAAGCACTCATCGGCAAAAACTGATGAATATCAAGTTTTCGAAACACTCATCGGCGAAAACTGATTAACAAGAAAATGAAGTTTTCGAAACATTCATTGGTGAAAACTGATGAATATCAAGTTTTGGAAACACTCACCGGCGAATAGTAATGAATATCAAGTTTTAGTAACACTCACCGTCGAAAACTGATCAATATCAAGTTTTCGAAACACTCATTGGGGAAAACTGATGAATATCAACTTTTCGAAACCCTCATTGGCGAAAACTAATGAATATCAAGTTTTCGAAACACTCACTGGCGAAATTTGATTAACAAGAAAATAAAGTTTTCGAAACACTTATTGGCGAAAACTGAAGAATATCAAGTTTTTGAAACACTCACCGACGAAAACTGATGAGTATCGAGTTTTCGAAACACTCATTGGCAAAAACTGATGAATATCAAGTTTTCGAAATACTCACCGGCAAAAAACTGATCAATATCAAGTTTTCAAAACACTGATTCGCGAAAATTGATTAATAACAAAATCAAATTTTCAAAACACTCATTGGCGAAAACTGATTAACAAGAAAATCAAATTTTCGAAACACTCATTGGCGAAAATTGATGAATATTAAGCTTTCAGAACACTCACCCGCGAAATTTGATTAACAAGAAAATCAAGTTTTCGAAACACTCATTGGCGAAAACTAATGAATATCAAGTTTTCAAAACAATCACCGGCGAAAACTGATAAATATCAAGTTTTTGAAACACTCACCGCCAAAAACTGATGAATATCATGTTTTCATAACACTCACCGCCGAAAACTGATCAATATCAAGTTTTCGAAACACTAACCGGCAAACACTAATGAATATCAGGTTTTCTAAACACTCATCGGCGAAAACTGATGAATATCAAGTTTTCGAAACACTCACCGGCGAAAACTGATGAATATCAAGTTTTCAAAACACTCACCGGCGGAAACTTATCAATATCAAGTTTTTGAAATACTCACCGACAAAAGCTAATGAATATCAAGTTTTCTAAACACTCACCGACGAAAACTGATGAATATCAAGTTTTCGAAACACTCTCCGGCAAAAACTGATGAATATCAAATTTTCAAAACACTCACGTGCGAAAACTGATGAACATCAAGTTTTCGAAACACTCACCGACGAAAAATGATGAATATGAAGTTTTCAAAACACTCACCGGCGGAAACAGATGAATATCAAGTTTTCGAAACACTCTCCAGCGAAAACTGATGAATATCAATTTTTCGAAACACTCACCGACGAAAAGTAATGAATATCAAGTTTTCGAAACACTCATGGGCGAAAATTGATCAATATCAAGTTTTCAAAACTCTCCGGCAAAAACTAATGAATATCAAGTTTTCGAAACACTCACCGGCGAAAATTGATCAATATCAAGTTTTCGAAACACTCATTGGCGAAAACTGATGCATATCAAGTTTTCGAAGCACTCATTGGCGAAAACTGATGAATATCAAGTTTTAGAAACACTTATCGACGAAAATTGATTAATAAGAAAATGAAGTTTTCGAAACATTCATTGGTGAAAACTGATGAATATCAAGTTTTCGAAACACTCACCGGCGAAAAGTAATGAATTTAACGTTTTCGTAAGACTCACCGGCGAAAACTGATCAATACCAAGCTTTCGAAACACTCATTGGCAAAATCTGATTAAGAAGAAAATCAAATTTTCGAAACACTCATTAGTGAAAACTGATGAATATCAAGTTTTCGAAACCCTCATTGGCGAAATTTGATGAATATCAGGTTTTTGAAACATTCATTGGCGAAAACTGATGAATATCAAGTTTTCGAAACACTCACTGGCGAAATTTGATTAACAAGAAAATCAAGTTTTCGAAACACTTATTGGCGAAAACTGAAGAATATCAAGTTTTTGAAACACTCACCGACGAAAACTGATGAGTATCGAGTTTTCGAAACACTCATTGGCAAAAACTGATGAATATCAAGTTTTCGAAATACTCACCGGCAAAAACTGATCAATATCAAGTTTTCAAAACACTGATTCGCGAAAATTGATTAATAACAAAATCAAATTTTCAAAACACTCATTGGCGAAAACTGATTAACAAGAAAATCAAATTTTCGAAACACTCATTGGCGAAAATTGATGAATATTAAGCTTTCAGAACACTCACCCGCGAAATTTGATTAACAAGAAAATCAAGTTTTCGAAACACTCATTGGCGAAAACTAATGAATATCAAGTTTTCAAAACAATCACCGGCGAAAACTGATAAATATCAAGTTTTTGAAACACTCACCGCCAAAAACTGATGAATATCATGTTTTCATAACACTCACCGCCGAAAACTGATCAATATCAAGTTTTCGAAACACTAACCGGCAAACACTAATGAATATCAGGTTTTCTAAACACTCATCGGCGAAAACTGATGAATATCAAGTTTTCGAAACACTCACCGGCGAAAACTGATGAATATCAAGTTTTCAAAACACTCACCGGCGGAAACTTATCAATATCAAGTTTTTGAAATACTCACCGACAAAAGCTAATGAATATCAAGTTTTCTAAACACTCACCGACGAAAACTGATGAATATCAAGTTTTCGAAACACTCTCCGGCAAAAACTGATGAATATCAAATTTTCAAAACACTCACGTGCGAAAACTGATCAATATCAAGTTTTCAAAACACTCACCAGCAAAAACTATTGAATATCAAGTTTTCTAAACACTCACCGGCGAAAACTGATGAATATCAAGTTTTCGAAACACTCTCCAGCGAAAACTGATGCATATCAAGTATTCGAAACACTCACCGTCGAAAACTGATGAATATCATGTTTTCGAAACACTCATGGGCGAAAATTGATCAATATCAAGTTTTCAAAACTCTCCGGCAAAAACTAATGAATATCAAGTTTTCGAAACACTCACCGGCGAAAATTGATCAATATCAAGTTTTCGAAACACTCATTGGCGAAAACTGATGCATATCAAGTTTTCGAAGCACTCATTGGCGAAAACTGATGAATATCAAGTTTTAGAAACACTTATCGACGAAAATTGATTAATAAGAAAATGAAGTTTTCGAAACATTCATTGGTGAAAACTGATGAATATCAAGTTTTCGAAACACTCACCGGCGAAAAGTAATGAATTTAACGTTTCGTAAGACTCACCGGCGAAAACTGATCAATACCAAGCTTTCGAAACACTCATTGGCAAAATCTGATTAAGAAGAAAATCAAATTTTCGAAACACTCATTAGTGAAAACTGATGAATATCAAGTTTTCGAAACCCTCATTGGCGAAATTTGATGAATATCAGGTTTTTGAAACATTCATTGGCGAAAACTGATGAATATCAAGTTTTCGAAACACTCACTGGCGAAATTTGATTAACAAGAAAATCAAGTTTTCGAAACACTTATTGGCGAAAACTGAAGAATATCAAGTTTTTAAAACACTCACCGTCGAAAACTGATAAATATTGAGTTTTCGAAACACTCATTGACAAAAATTGATCAATATCAAGTTTTCGAAACACTCAACGGCGAAAACTGATCAATATCAAGTTTTCGAAACACTCTCCGGTGAAAACTAATGAATATCAAGTTTTCGAAACACTCACCGGCGAAAACTGATCAATATCAAGTTTTCGAAACACTCATTGGCGAAAACTGATGAATATCAAGTTTTCGAAACACTCATTGGCGAGACTGATTAGCAAGAAAATCAAGTTTTCGAAACACTCATTGGTGAAAATTGATGAGTTTTAAGTGTTCGAAACAGTCACCGGCGAAAATAGATGAATATAAAGTTTTCGAAACACTCACAGGCGAACATTGATCAATATTAAGTTTTCGAAACACTCATTGGCGAAACTGATTAACAAGAAAATCAAGTTTTCAAATCACCCATTGGCAAAAACTAATGAATATCAAGTTTTCGAAACACTCATCCACGAAAATTGATTAACAAAAAACCAAGTTTTCGAAACACTCAAAGGCGAAAACTTATTAACAAGAAAATGAAGTGTTCGAAACACTCATTGGCGAAAACTAATGAATATCTAGTTTTCGAAACACTCAGCGGCCAACACTGATCAATATTAAGTTTTCGAAACACTCATTGGCAAAAACTGATAAACAAGAAACTCAAGTTTTCGAAACATTCATTGGTGAAAACTGATGAATATCAAGTTTTTGAAACGATCACCGGTGAAAACCAATTAATAGCAAGTTTTTGCAACACTCATTGGCGAAAACTGATGAATATCAAGTTTTCGAAATAATAACCGTCGGAAACTGATCAATATGAAGTTTTCGAAATAATCACCGGCGAAAACTAATGAATATCAAGTTATCGAATCACTCATCGGCGAAAACTGATGAATATCAAGTTTTCCAAACACTCACCGGCGAAAACTGATCCATATCAAGTTTTCGAAACACTCACCGGCAAAAGCTAATGAATATCAAGTTTTCGAAACACTCACCGGCGAAAACTGATAAATATCAAGTTTTAAAAACACTCACCGGCAAAAACTGTTGAATATCAAGTTTTCGAAATATTGATTGGGAAAACCTGATTAACAAGAAAATCCAGTTATCGAAACACTCATTGGTGAAAACTGATGAATATCAAGTTTTCGAAACACTCATTGCCGAAAACTGATGAATATCAAATTTTCTAAACACTCATCAGCGAAAACTGATTAACAAGAAAATCAAGTTTTCGAAACACTCATTGGCGAAAACTGATGAATATCAAGTTTTCAAAACACTCACCGGTGAAATTTGATTAACAAGAAAATCAAGATTTTTAAACACTCATTGGCGAAAACTAATGAATATCAAGTTTTTGAAACACTCACTGGCGAAAACTGATGAATATCAAGTTTTCGAAACACTCACCGACAAAAACTGATCAATATCAAGTTTTTGAAACAGTCACCGGTGAAAACTGATGAATATCAAGTTTTCAAAACACTCACAGGCGAAAACTGATCAATATCAAGTTTTCGAAACACTCACCGCCAAAAACTAATGAATATCAAGTTTTCTAAACACTCACCGGCGAAAACTGATGAATATCATGTTTTCATAACACTCACCGCCGAAAACTGATCAATATCAAGTTTTCAAAACACTAATCGGCAAACACTAATGAATATCAAGTTTTCTAAACACTAACCGGCGAAAACTGATGAATATCAAGTTTTCAAAACACTCACCGGCGAAAACTGATGAATATCAAGTTTTCAAAACACTCACCGGCGAAAACTGATGAATATCAAGTTTTCGAAACACTCACCGGCGAAAACTGATGAATATCAAGTTTTCGAAACACTCATCCGCGAAAACTGATCAATATCAAGTTTTCGAAACACTCACCGACAAAAACTAATGAATATCAAGTTTTCTAAACACTCACTGGCAAAACCTGATGAATATCAAGTTTTCCAAACATTCACCGGCAAAAACTGATGAATGTCTTGTTTTCGAAACACTCAACGGCGAAAACTGATGAATATCAAGTTTTCGAAACACTCTCCAGCGAAAAATAATGAATATCAAGTTTTCGAAACATTCACCGGCGAAAATTGATGAATATCAACTTTTCAAAACACTCACCGGTCAAAACTGATCAATATCAGGTTTTCGAAACACTCACCGGCAAAAAACTAATGAATATCAAGTTTTCAAAACATTCACCGTTGAAAACTGATCAATATCAACTTTTCGAAACACTCATTGGCGAATACTAATTAACAAGAAAATCAAGTTTTCGAAACACTCATTGGCGAAAACTGATGCATATCAAGTTTTCGAAGCACTCATTGGCGAAAATTGATGAATATCAAGTTTTCGTAACACTCATCGGCGAAAACTGATCAACAATAAAATGAAGTTTTCGAAACATTCATTGGTGAAAACTGATGAATATCAAGTTTTTGAAACACTCACCTCCGAAAACTAATGAATATCAAGTTTTCGTAACACTCACCAGCGAAAACTGATCAATATCAAGTTTCCAAAACACTCATTGGCGAAGTCTGATTAAAAAGAAAATCAAGTTTTCGAAACACTCATTGGCGAAAACTGACGAATATCAAGTTTTCGAAACACTCATTGGCGAAAACTCATGAATATCAAGTTTTTGAAACACTCATTGGCGAAAATTGATGAATATCAAGTTTTCGAAACACTCTTCGGAGGAATCTGATTAACAAGAAAATCAAGTTTTCGAAACACATATTGGCGAAAATTGAAGAATATCAAGTTTTCGAAACACTCACCGGCGAAAACTAATGAATATCGAGTTTTTGAAAAACCCATTGGCGAAAACTGATGAATATCAAGTTTTCGAGACACTCAAGGGTGAAAACTGATCAATGTCAAGTTTTCGAAACACTAATCGACAAAACTGATGAACATCAACTTTTTGAAACAGTCATCGGCGAAAACTAATTAGGAAGAAAATCCAGTTTTTGAAACACTCATTGGTGAAAACTGATGAATTTTAAGTGTTCGAAACACTCACCGGTGAAAACAGATGAATATCATGTTTTCAAAACATTCACCGGCGAACACTGATCAATATTAAGTTTTCGAAACACTCATTGGCAAAACTGATTAACAACAAAATCATGTTTTCGAATCACCCATTGGCAAAAACTTATGAATATAAAGTTTTCGAAACACTCATCGGCAAAAATTGATTAACAAGAAAACCAAGTTTTCGAAACACTCACTGGTGAAAACTAATTAATATCAAGATTTCAAAACACTCACCGACGAAAACTGATCATTATGAAGTTTTCAAAACACTCATCGGCGAAAATTGATTAACAAGAAAACCAAGTTTTCGAAACACTCATTGGCAAAAACTGATGAATATCAAGTTTTTGAAACACTCACCAGCGAAAACTGGTGAATATCAAGTTTTCGAAACACTCATTGGCGAAAACTGATGAATATCAAGTTTTTGAAACACTCACCGGCAAAAACTGATTAGCAAGAAAATCAAGTTTTCGAAACACTTATTGGCGAAAACTGATGAATATCAAGTTTTCGAAACACTCACCGGCGAGAATTAATGAATATCGAGTTTTTGAAAAACCCATTGGCGAAAACAGATGAATATCAAGTTTTCGAGACACTCAACGGTGAAAACTGATCAATGTCAAGTTTTCGAAACACTAATCGACAAAATTGATGAAGATCAACTTTTTGAAACAGTCATCAGCGAAAACTAATTAGGAAGAAAATCAAGTCTTTGAAACACTCATTGGTGAAAACTGATGAATTTTAAGTGTTCGAAACACTCACCGGTGAAAACAGATGAATATCAAGTTTTCAAAACATTCACCGGCGAACACTGATCAATATTAAGTTTTCGAAACACTCATTGGCAAAACTGATTAACAACAAAATCAAGTTTTCGAATCACCCATTGGCAAAAATTGATGAATATAAAGTTTTCGAAACACTCATCGGCAAAAATTGATTAACAAGAAAACCAAGTTTTCGAAACACTCACTGGTGAAAACTAATGACTATCAAGATTTCAAAACACTCACCGACGAAAACTGATGAATATCAAGTATTCGAAACACTCATCGGCGAAAATTGATTAAGAGGAAAACCAAGCTTTCGAAACACTCATTGGCGAAAACAGATGAATATCAAGTTTTCAAAACACTCATTGGCGAAAACTAATGAATATCAAGTTTCCGAAACAATCACTGGCGAAAACTAATGAATATCAAGTTTTCGAAACACTCATCAGTGAAAACTGATTAGCAAGAAAATCAAGTTTTCGAAACACACATTGGCGAAAACTAATGAATATCAAGTTTCTGAAACACTCACTGGCGAAAACTGATGAATATCAAGTTTTTGAAACACTCACCGGCAAAAATTAATCAATATTAAATTTTCGACACACTCATCGGCCAAAACTAATGAATATTAAGTTTTCGAAACACTTATTGGCGAAAACTGATGAATATCAAGTTTTCGAAACACTCAACGGTTAAAACTGACCAATATGAAGTTTTCGAAACACTCACCGATGAAAACTAATGAATATCAAGTTTTCGAAACACTCACCGGCGAAAACTGATAAATATCAAATTTTTGAAACACTCAACGACGAAAATAGAAAAACAAGAAAATCATGTTTTCGAAACACTCACCGACGAAAACTAATGAATATCAAGTTTTCGAAACACTCACCGGTGAAAATTAAAGAATATCAAGTTTTTGAAACACTCACTAGCGAAAGTTGATCAATATCAAGTTTTCGAAACACTCATTGACGAAAACTGATGAATATCAAGTTTTCGAAACACTCATTGGCGAAAACTGATGAATATCAAGTTTTTGAAACACTAATTGGTGAAAACTGATGAATATCAAGTTTTCGAAACACTCACTGGCGAAAACTAATGAAAATCAAGTTTTCGAATCACTCACCGGCGAAAACTGATTAATATCAAGTTTTCGAAACACTCAATGGCAAATATTGATTAACAAGAAAATCAAGTTTTCGAAACAGTCATTGGCGAAAACTGATGAATATCAAGTTTTCGAAACACAAATCGACAAAACTGATGAACATCAACTTTTTGAAACACTCATCGGCGAAAACTGATTAGCAAGAAAATCATGTTTTTGAAACACTCATTGGTTAAAACTGATGAATTTTAAGTTTTCGAAACACTCACCGGCGAAAACAGATGAATATCAAGTTTTCGAAACACTCACCGGCGAACGCTGATCAATATTAAGTTTTCGAAACTCTCATTGGCGAAAACAGATTAACAAGAAAATCAACTTTTCGAATCACCCATTGGAAAAAACTAATGAATATCGAGTTTTCGAAACAATCATCGGCAAAAATTAATTAACAAGAAAACCAAGTTTTCGAAACACTCACAGGTGAAAACTAAAGAATATCAAGATTTCAAAACACTCACCAGCGAAAACGTATCATTATCAAGTTTTCAAAACTCTCATAGGCGAGAATTGATTAACAAGAAAACCAAGTTTTTGAAACAATCATTCGCGAAAACTGATGAGTATCAAGTATTCGAAACACTCACCGGCAAAAACTGATGAATATCGAGTTTTCGAAACACTCATTGGCAAAAATTGATGAATATCAAGTTTTTGAAACAATCACCAGCGAAAACTGATGAATATCAAGTTTTCGAAACACTCATCAGGGATAGCTGATGAATATCAAGTTTTTGAAACACTCATCAGCAAAAACTGATGAATATCAAGTTTTCGAAACACTCATCGGCGAAAACCGATGCACAAGAATATCAAGTTTTCGAAACATTGATTGGTGAAAACTGATAAAGTTTTCAAAACACTCACTGGCAAAATTTGATTAACAAGAAAATTAATTTTTCGAAACACTTATTGGCGAAAACTGATGAATATCAAGTTTTCGAAACACTCACCAGCGAAAACTGATGATGATAAAGTTTTTGAAACACTCACAGGCGAAAACTTATGAATATGAAGTTTTCAAAACACTCATTAGCGAAAACTGATGAATATCAAGTTATCGAAACACTCATTGGCGAAAACTGATGAATATCAAGTTTTCGAAACACTCACCGGCGAAAACTTATTAAGAATAAAATCAAGTTTTCGAAACACTCACCGGCGAAAACTAATGATTATCATGTTTTCGAAACACTCACCGGCGAAAGCTGATCAATATCAAGTTTTTGAAACACTCATTGACGAAAACTGATGAATATCAAGTTTTCGAAACACTCATCAACAAAACTGATGAATATCAACTTTTTGAAACAGTCATCGGCGAAAATTGATTAACTAGAAAATCAAGTTTTCGAAACACTCTATGGTGAAAACTGATGAATATCATGTTTTTGAAACACTCACCAGCGTAAACTGATGAATATCAAGTTTTCGGAACACTTATCGGCGAAAACTGATTAATAAGAAAATCAAGTTTGTGAAACACTCATTGGCAAAAACTGATGAATATCAAGTTTTCGAAACACTCACCGGCGAAAATTGATCAATATCAAATTTTCGGAACACTCAACGGCGAAATCTGATTAACAAGAAAATGATTTTTTCGAAACACTCATTGGCGAAAACTGATAAATTTCAAGTTTTCGAAACACTCATTAGCGAAAATTGATGAATATCATGTTTTTGAAACACTCATTGGCGAAAACTGATGAATATCATGTTTTCGAAACACTCACTGGCGAACTTTGATTAACAAGAAAATCAAGTTTTCGAAACACTTATTGATGAAAAGTGATGAATATCAAGTTTTCGAAACACTCATCGGCGAAATTGATTAATTGGAAAACCAAGTTTTCGAAACACTCATTGGCGAAAATTGATGAATATCAAGTTTTCGAAACACTCACCGGCGAAAACTGATGAATATCGAGTTTTCAAAACACTCATTGGCGAAAAATGATGAATATCAAGTTTTCGAAACACTCACCGGCGAAAACTGATCAATATCAAATTTTGGAAACACTCAACGACGATAATTGATTAACAAGAAAACCAAGTATTCGAAACACTCATTGGCGAAAAATGATGAATATCAAGTTTTCGAAACATTCATCGGTGGAAAGTGATAAATATCATGTTTTCGAAACACTCATCGACGAAAACTGATGAATATCAAGTTTTCGAAACACTTATCGACGAAAACTGATTCACAAGAATATCAAGTTTTCGAAACATTGGTTGGTGAAAACTGATAAAGTTTTCAAAACACTCACTGACGAAATTTGATTAACAAAAAAATCAAGTTTTCGAAACAATTATTGGCGAAAACTGATGAATATGAAGTTTTCGAAACACTCACCTACGAAAACTGATGAATATCATGTTTTTGAAACACTCACCGGCGAAAACTGATCAATATCAAGTTTTCGAAAAACTCATTAGCAAAAACTGATGAATATCATGTTTTCAAAACACTCAATGGCGAAACTGATCAATATCAAGTTTTCGAAACACTCATTGTTGAAAACTGATGAATATCAAGTTTTCGAAACACTCATCGGCGAAAAGTAATGAATATCAACTTTTCGAAACACTCACCAGCGAAAACTGATTAACAAGAAAATCAAGTTTTTGAAACACTCATTGACGAAAACACATGAATATCAAATTTTTGAAACAGTCACCGGCGAAAACTAATGAAAATCAAGTTTTTGAAACACTCATTGGCGAAAACTAATTAACAAGAAAATCAAGTTTTCGTATCACCCATTGGCGAAAACTAATGAATATCAAGTTTTCGAAACACTCATCGGAAAAAACTGAACAATATCAAGTTTTTTAAACACTCATTGGCGAAAACTGATGAATATCAAGTTTCTGAAACACTAGTCGGCGAAAACTGATGAATATCAAGTTTTCGAAACCGCTAATGTGTACCACTGTATCATCATATAGAAAATCCCTGCATTTCCTCTTACATTTCATAACATTTAAAACATGGATGCATTATCATTCATTTCTTTAAAACAAAATAAAACATAGCATGTATTCTTGTGAATGCAACCTTTGATACAGCACTACAAAAACACTCTTTCAAATCATTCATTGGTATGGTATGGAGTAGTATCATCCTCATCTTTGCAAAACATCATAAGGTAAAGAAACATGAATATACATAAAACATTTCATCATACCATTATCATTCATAATCCCAAGGGTACTGAAATAACACATAATAAACATGTGGGCATCTAGCTCTAATTTCATAAAACATATGAGCATCAGGAGTGCCGCAACGCGAGCACTCGCACACATCCATACATTCATTATCATTGTAGGACCCTTTGCGTCTTTCTCGAAGGATCAACAATTCGTCCCTCATAACATCATCATTAGAGGACCATTTGCGTCTTTCCCGAAGCATCAACAATTTGCCTCCCATAAACATACACATATACCTAGGATTCATCATGATGTCCCAGAGGATCAACTGTTCAATTCCTTGAACACATACATTCATAGGATTCCTTGCGTCTTCCCTTAAGAATCAACTTATTGCAAGCATTGTGTCTATCCCTGTGGATCAACAATTTATATGCATGGTATCTTTCCTTAAGAGTCAACAATTCAAATCTGTGATATGCTATTCACATATACATATATTGGAAAGAAATGGGTCCCAATCATGGTTCGCATAATTTTAAGCATGTCACTCTTAGATGGCCACATAGGACATACTAGCTTAAAATTCGGTAATCAACACGGTGTTTTTTTGTAAAATTACATTCTTAATCAAATGGATGCTTTACCATCCCAAATAGTGATACAACCGTGGAAATCCCAACGACCGTCCCATACTGACAATTGGTCAATCGATCATGGACCCATTCTTTACCGATACATGTACATTGAATACACAGCTCTCTTTTCTTTCTTTTTATGTTATTTCCCCTTCATTCATATTCCAAGGTACTTTAAAATCATTGAGCATCATGTTTTAGAATGAAATTAAGTGTTTAAAACATCGTTTAAAGTGATTAAGTTCACTATGCAAAACAGGGGCCTATCAGCGGCTGATTGGGGCCATCAGCCGGCTGATTGGCCCTTAATTTTGAAGCATAAAATCTTCCAGAGACCTATCAACCGGCTGATAGCTCTCTGGAGAGCTAATTCAGCCACCTTAAAAGCACAACAACCGGCTGTTCTTAAGCCATGAGCGGGCTGTTCTAATTCTGGAAATTTCTGGGTAAAATATGAACGTTTCTGGGCAAAATATGAACATTTTTAGAAAAATTGAACCTATTAGCCGGCTGTTCTTAGCAATCAGCCGGCTGTTCTAGCTATCAGCCGGCTGTTGCGGGGCGAAATTGGTTTTAAAAGCTTCTTTTTGACCAGATTAAAGCCCCACCCTTGAAAATCAAAAGAGTTTACTTAATGGAACTTAATCCCTATCATTTTAACAGTAAAACCCATGAAAATTTCAGCTCAAAACATGCTTTTTCATGCTCAAATTTTAAGATGAAGATACCATCAAAACCCATAGCCAAACCCATGACAAAATTTCCATTTTCTAGCATCCAAGCATACATGCAACATCATCTAAGCATCCATTAAAGTTCTAAAAACTCAGAAATGCAAGTTTTAATCCTCTCTTTCAGCTTAAAACATCATATTCAAAATTTTCTCTATTTGAGCTAAAACCTTGAATTTTGAAAATGAGAGGAAGGAAGCTTTGATTATCTTGTTTCCGAGCTTAATTACATTTCTTGTGATGTGTACATGCTTTCCTACGGATTATCCTAGCTAGAATCGAGTTCTTCAATCCCAAGTGCTCCAAGCTTTCTCCACCTTGTCTCTAGCTCTCTCTCTCTTGTTTGGTGTGAATCAAGTGTGTGTGTGTGCTGCCTCCTTCCACTTTCTTTTGCGGGTGTGGTGACTCAACGAATCCAAGAAAAGTTGACAATTATGTCCCTAGGCTCACTTAGTAATCATTCTGATCTCAGATGAAACTTTGTGTTCATCCTTGACATCTTGGCGGGAAGTGTTCAAAATTCTGTTAGTTACTGTGACCCTTGGCTAAAATTATAATTTATTGTCCCCATATCACTTCTCTTTACATCCGAGTCCCATTTCCATTAAACTCGTCTTTCCTTTAATCTAAGTCCCTCTAAGCTTAGTCACTCTAGCACTAATGCAATTCTACATGCTTGTAAAAGCATTAAACACATACAATAACTTGATTAATCTAACAAACAATCAATTCATCATCTCGGAGAGGCAGATGTTACATCATTGGCGAAAACTGATGAATGTCGAGTTTCCAAAACACTCAACGGCGAAAACTGATGACTATCAAGTTTTCGAAACACTCACCGGCGAAAACTAATGATTATTAAGTTTTCAAAACACTCATTGGCGAACACTGATGAATATCAAGTTTTCGAAACACTCACCGGCCACAACTGATTAACAAGAAAATCAAGTTTTCGAAACACTCGCTGGAGAAAACTGATGAATATCAAGTTTCCGAAACACTAATCGGCGAAAACTAATGAATATCAAGTTTCCGAAACACTCATTGGCGAAAATTGATTAACAAGTAAATCATGTTTTCGAAACACTCATACAAGAGAATTAATGAATATCAAGTTTCCGAAACTCTAATCGGCGAAAACTGATGATTATCAAGTTTTCGAAACACTCATCGGCGAAAACTGATTAAAAAGAAAATGAAGTTTTCGAAACATTCATTGGCGAAAACTGATGAATATCAAGTTTTCGAAAACTCACCAGCGAAAACCGATGAATATCAAGCTTTTGAAACACTGATCAGCGAAAACTGATTAACAAGAAAATAAAGTATTCGAAATACTCATTGGCGAACACTGATAATATCAAGTTTTCAAAACACTCACTTGCGAAAATTAATTAATATGAAAATTATGTTTTTGAAACACTCATTGCCGAAAACTGATGAATATCAAGTTTTTGAAACACTCACCTACAAAAACAGATGAATAACAAGTTTTCGAAACAATAATCGGCGAAAACTGATAAACAAAAAAATCATGTTTTCAAAACACTCATTGGCGAAAACTGATTTATATGAAGTTTTTGAAACACTAATCAGCGAAAGCTGATGGTTATCAAGTTTTCGAAACATTCATCGGCGAAAACTGATTAACAAGAAAATCAAGTTTTCGAAACGCTCATTGGCGAAACCTAATGAATATCAAGTTTTCGAAACACTCACCGGCGAAAACTGATGAATGTCAAGTTTTTGAAACAATCATCGGCGAAAACTGATTAACAAGAAAATCAAGTTTTCAAAACACTCATCGGCGAACACTGATGAATATCAATTTTCTGAAATACTAATCAACGAAAACTGATGAATATCAAGTTTTCGACACACTCTTCGGCGAAAACTGATTAACAAGAAAATCAAGTTTTCGAAACACTCATTGGCGAAAACTGATGAATATCAAGTTTTTGAAAGACTCACCGGGGAAAACCGATGAATATCAAGTTTTCAAAACACTCACCGACGAAAACTGATGAATATCAAGTTTTCAAAACACTCACCGGCGAAAGCTGATTAACATGAAAATCAAGTTTTCAAAACACTCATAGGCGAAAACGGATAAATATCAAGTTTCCGAAATACTCCCCGACGAAAACTGATGAATATCAAGTTTTCAAAACACTCATCGGTGAAAACTGATTAACATGAAAATCAAGTTTTCGAAATACTCATTGGCGAAAAACTAATGAATATGAAGTTTTCGAAACACTCACCGGCGAACACTGATGAATTTCAAGTTTTCGAAACACTCATTGGCGAAAACTGATGAATATCAAGTTTTTGAAACACTCAATAGTCAAAAATTGATGAAAATTAAGTTTTCGAAAAACTCACCGGCGAAAACTGATTGACAAGAAAAACAAGTTTTCAAAACACTCATTGGCGAAAACTGATAAATATCAAGCTTCCGAAACACTCACCGACGAAAGCTGATGAGTATCAAGTTTTCGAAACACTCATCGGCGAATATTGATTAACATGAAAATCAAGTTTTCGAAACACTCATTCGCGAAAACTGATGAATATCAAGTTTCCGAGACACGAATCTGCAAAAATTATAGAATGTCAAGTTTTCGAAACACTCATTGTCGAAAACTGATTAATAAAATAATCAAATTTTCGAAACACTCATTGGCGAAAACTGATGAATATCAAGTTTTCAAAACCCTCACCGGCGAAAGCTAATGAATATCAAGTTTTCGAAACACTCTTTGGCGAAAACTAATGAATATCAAGTTTCTGGAACACTCACCAGAGAAAACTGATGAATATCAAGTTTTTGAAACACTCACCGGTGAAAACTCATGATTATCAAGTTTTCGAAACACTGACTGGCGAACACTGATGAATATCAAGTTTTCGAAACACACATCGGCGAAAACTGATTAACAAGAAAATCAAGTTTTCGAAACACTCATTGTCGAAAATAGATGAATATCAAGTTTCCGAAACACTAATCGGTGAAAACTGATGAATATCAAGTTTTCGAAACACTCATCGGCGAAAACTGATTAACAAGAAAATCAGTTTTTTGAAACACTCATTGGTGAAAACTGTTGAATATCAAGTTTTCGAAATAATCACCGGCGAAAACTGATGAATATCAAGTTTTCGAAACACTCATCGACGAAAACTGATTATCAAGAAAATCAAGTTTTAGAAACACTCATTGGCGAAAACTAAAGAATATGAAGTTTCCGAAACACTAATGGGGGAAAAATGATGAATATCAAGTTTTCGAAACACTCATACGCTAAAACTGATTAACAAAAAAATCAAGTTTTCGAAACACTCACAGGCGAAAACTGATGAATATCAAGTTTTCGAAACAGTCATCGGCGAAAACTAGTGATTATCAAGTTTTCTAAACACTCATTGGTGAACACTGATGAATATCAAGTTTTCGAAAACTCACCGGCGAAAACTGATTAACAAGAAAATAAAGTTTTCGAAACACTCATTGGCGAAAACTGATGAATATCAAGTTTTTGAAACACTAATCGGCAAAAACTGATGAATATCAAGTTTTCAAAACACTCATCGGCGAAAACTGATTAACAAGAAAAACAAGTTTTCGAAGCACTCATTGGCGAAAACTGATGAATATCAAGTTTTCGAAAGACTCACCGGTGAAAACTGATAAATTTCAAGTTTTCGAAACACTCATCGGCGAAAACTGATTAACAAGAAAATCAAGTTTTCAAAACACTCATTGGCGAAAACTGATGAATGTCAAGTTTCCGAAACACTCACCGGCGAAAACTAATGAATATCAAGTTTTCGAAACACTCACCGACGTCGAAACACTCAATGGTGAACACTGATGATTATCAAATTTTCGAAAGACTCACCGGCGAAAATTGATTAACAAGAAAATCATGTTTTCGAAACACTCATTGGCAAAAACTGATGAATATCAAGTTTCCAAAACACCAATCGACAAAAATAAATGAATATCAAGTTTTCGACACACTCATCGGCGAAAACTGATTAACAAGAAAATCAAGTTTTCGAAACACTCATTGGCGGAAACTGAGGAATGTCATGTTTGCGAAACACTCACCGGCGAAAACTGATGAATACCGAGTTTTCGAAACACTGATGAACATCAAGTTTTCGAAACACTCAATAGCGGAAACTGATGAATATCAAGTTTACGAAACACTCACAAGCAAAAACTGATGAACATCAAGTTTTCGAAACACTCATCGTTGAAAAATGCTTAACATGAAAATCAAGTTTTCGAAACACTCATTGGCGAAAACTGATGAATATCAAGTTTCCGAAACACTAATCGGCGAAAACTGATGAATATTAGGTTTCAAAACACTCATCGGCAAAAACTGATTAACAAGAAAATCTAGTTTTCGAAACACTCATTCGCGAAAACTGATGAATATCAAGTTTTCGAAACACTCACCGTTGAAAACTGACGAATATCAAGTTTTCGAAACTCTCATCGGCGAAAACTGATTAACAAGAAAATCAAGTTTTCGAAACACTCATTGGCGAAAACTGATGAATGTCAAGTTTCCGAAACACTCACCGGCGAAAACTAATGAATATCATGTTTTCGAAACACTCACCGGCGTCGAAACACTCATTGGCAAACACTGATGAATATCAAGTTTCCGAAAGACTCACCGGCGAAAACTGATTAACAAGAAAATCAAGTTTTCGAAACACTCATTGGCAAAAACTGATGAATATCAAGTTTTCGACACACTCATCGGTGAAAACTGATTAACAAGAAAATCAAGTTTTCGAAGCACTCATTGGCGGAAACTAAGGAATATCATGTTCTCGAAACACTCACCGGCGAAAACTGATGAATACCTAGTTTTCGAAACACTGATGAACATCAAGTTTTCGAAACACTCAATAGCGAAAACTGATGAATATCAAGTTTCCGAAACACTCACAAGCGAAAACTAATGAACATCAAGTTTTCGAAGCACTCATCGTTGAAAAATGCTTAACAAGAAAATGAAGTTTTCGAAATACTCATTGGCGAAAACTATTGAATAACAAGTTTTCGAAACACTCACCGGCGAAAACTGATTAACAAGAAAATCATGTTTTCGAAACACTCATTGGCAAAAACTGATGAATATCAAGTTTCCAAAACACCAATCGGCAAAAATAAGTGAATATCAAGTTTTCGACACACTCATCGGTGAAAACTGATTAACAAGAAAATCATGTTTTCGAAACACTCATTGGCGGAAACTGAGGAATATCATGTTTGCGAAACACTCACCAGCTAAAACTGATGAATACCGAGTTTTCGAAACACTGATGAACATCAAGTTTCCGAAACACTCAATAGCGGAAACTGATGAATATCAAGTTTCCGAAACACTCACAAGCGAAAATTGATGAACATCAAGTTTTCGAAACACTCATCGTTGAAAAATGCTTAACAAGAAAATCAAGTTTTCGAAACACTCATTGGCGAAAACTGATGAATATCAAGTTTCCGAAACATTAATCGGCGGAAATTGATGAATATCTAGTTTTGAAACACTCATCAGTGAAAACTGAATAACAAGAAAATCAAGTTTTCGAAACACTCATTGGCGAAAATTGATGAATATCATGTTTTCGAAACACTTATCGGCGAAAACTGATTAACAAGAAAATCAACTTTTCAAAACACTCATTGGCGAAAACTGATGAATATCAAGTTTCCGAAACACTCACCGGCGAAAACTGATGAATATCAAGTTTTCGAAACACTCACCGGCGTCGAAACACTCATTGGCAAACACTGATGAATATCTTGTTTCCGAAAGACTCATCAGCGAAAACTGATTAACAAGAAAATCAAGTTTTCGAAACACTCATTGGCAAAAACTGATGAATATCAAGTTTTCGACACACATCGGTGAAAACTGATTAACATGAAAATAAAGTTTTCGAAGCACTCATTGGCGGAAACTAAGGAATATCATGTTTTCGAAACACTCACCAGCGAAAACTGATGAATACCGAGTTTTCGAAACACTGATGAGCATCAAGTTTTCGAAACACTCAATAGCGAAAACTGATGAATATCAAGTTTCCGAAACACTCACAAGCGAAAACTGATGAACATCAAGTTTTCGAAATCCTCATCGTTGAAAAATGCTTAACAAGAACATGAAGTTTTCGAAACACTCATTGGCGAAAACTGATGAATATCAAGTTTTCGAAACACTCACCCGCGAAAACTGATGAATATCAAGTTTTCGAAACACTTATCGGTGAAAAATGATTAACAAGAAAATCATGTTTTCAAAACACTCGTTGGCGAAAACTGATGAATATCAAGTTTTCGAAACACTCACCGATGAAAACTGGTGAATATCAAGCTCACGGAACACTCACCGGCGAAAACTGATTAACAAGAAAATCAAATTTTCGAAACACTCATTTGCGAAAATTGATGAATATCAAGTTTCCGAAACACTGATCGGCGAAAACTGATGAATATCAAGTTTTTGAAACACTCATCGACGAAAACTTACTAAGAAGAAAATCAAGTTTCGAAACACTCATTGGCGAAAACTGATGAATATCAAGTTTTCGAAACACTCACCGGCGACAACTGATGAATATCAAGTTTTTGAAACACTCTTCGACAAAAACTGATAAACAAGAAAATCAGGTTTTCTAAACACTCATTGGCGAAAACTGATGAATATGAAGTTTTCGAAACACTAATCTGGGAAAACTGATGAATATAAAGTTTTCGAAACACTCATCCGCTAAAACTGATGAACAAAAAAATCAAGTTTTCGAAGCACTCATTGGCTAAAACTAATGAATATCAAGTTTCGAAACACTCATAGGCGAAAACTGATGAATATCAAGTTTTCGAAACACTCACTGGCGAACACTAATGATTATCAAGTTTTCTAAACACTCATTGGTGAACATTGATGAATATCAAGTATTCGAAAACTCACCAGCGAAAACTGATTAACAAGAAAATCAAGTTTTCGAAACACTCATTGGCGGAAACTAATGAATATCAAGTTTCCGAAACATTAATCGGCAAAAACTGATGAATATCAAGTTTTCGAAACACTCATCAGGGAAACTGAATAAAAAGAAAATCCAGTTTTTGAAACACTCATTGCCAAAAACTGATGAATATCAAGTTTTCGAAACACTCACCGACAAAAACTAATGAATATCGAGTTTTCAAAACACTCACCTGCTCGAAACACTCATTGGCGAACACTGATGAATATCAAGTTTTCGGAACACTCACCGGCGAAAACTGATTAACAAGAAATTGATGAAAACCAAGTTTCTGAAACACTAATCGGCGAAAACTATTGAATATCAAATTGTCGACAAACTCATCGGCGAAAACTGTTTAACAAGAAAATCAAGTTTTCGAAACACTCATTGGCGAAAACTGATGAATATCAAGTTTTCGAAACACTCACCGGCGAAAACTGATGAATATCAAATTTTCGAAACACTCACCAGCGAAAACTAATGTTTATCAAATTTTCGAAACACTCGTTGGCGAACACTGATGAATTCACGTTTTTGAAACACTCACCGGCGAAAACTAATTAACAAGAAAATCAAGTTTTCGAAAAACTCATTAGCGAAAACTGATGAAAATCAAGTTTCTGAAACACTCACAAGCGAAAACTGATGAATATCAAGTTTTCGAAAGACTCATCGACGAAAATTGATTAACAAGAAAATCAAGTTTTTGAAACACTCATTGGCGAAAATTGATGAATATCAACTTTCCGAAACACTCATCGGCGAAAACTGATGAATATCAAGTTTTCGAAACACTCACCCGCGAAAACTTAGTAACAATAATATCAAGTTTTTCAAACTCTCACCGGTGAAAAATGATGAATATCATGTTTTCGAAACACTCAACGACGAAAATTGATTAACAAGAAAATCAAGTTTTCGAAACACTAATTGGCGAAATCTGATGCATATCAAGATTCCGAAACACTTACTAGCAAAAACTGATGAATATCAAGTTTTTGAAACACTAATTTGCGAAAACTAATTAACAAGAAAATCAAGTTTTCGAAACACTCATTGGCGAAAACTGATGAATATCAAATTTTCGAAACACTCACCAGCGAAAACTAATGTTTATCAAATTTTCGAAACACTCGTTGGCGAACACTGATGAATTCACGTTTTTGAAACACTCACCGGCGAAAACTAATTAACAAGAAAATCAAGTTTTCGAAAAACTCATTAGCGAAAACTGATGAAAATCAAGTTTCTGAAACACTCACAAGCGAAAACTGATGAATATCATGTTTTCGAAAGACTCATCGACGAAAATTGATTAACAAGAAAATCAAGTTTTCGAAACACTCATTGGCGAAAATTGATGAATATCAACTTTCCGAAACACTTATCGGCGAAAACTGATGAATATCAAGTTTTCGAAACACTCATCGACGAAAACTTAGTAAGAAGAAAATCAAGTTTTCGAAACACTCATCGGCGAAAACTGATTAAAAAGAAAATCAAATTTTCGAAACACTCATTGGC